>CAJNJA010015341.1:0-37291 GCA_905231915.1 Symbiodinium necroappetens | reverse complement strand
TGTGTGTGTGTGCGCACAGGCATATATATATATGTACATATACATATACATAAACATACATACATGCATACATGCATACATGCCTACATGCATACATACATACATACATACATATATACATATATACACATATATGTATGTAGATGTAGATGTATACATGCAGCATGCAGGTACATATTGTTAATTGTGTATGTGTGGTGGTCGGCTGGCTGGCTGGCTAGCTGGCTGCTTGGTTGGTTGGTTGGTTGGTCGGTGGGTTGGTTGGTGGGTGGGTGGGTTGGCTGGTTGTATGGAATATATATGTTTATACATCTATCTATCTTGCCATGGACCTATCGATTTGTCTGTCTGTCTATCTATCTGTCTAGCTAGCTATCTGTCTATCTATCTATCGTTTGATCTATGCGCACTGCCATCATGCGACCCAGATCCTAGAACCCCGGACAAAGCCCGACCCCTGAAACCAGGAAGATTTGATCCGCCGAGAGCATCGCCGTCGACCCGGGGGGCTCTCCTTCGCGAGATCCCACTCGCCCACTTCGGGGCCCCAAACACCTACTTCAGCGCCTCAGTCTCCTCGGCTCGCTCCACTCCGGGAAATGCAGGAGAGGCGCTGCTTTCCTGGTAGCTGTTGAGCATTTTTTTGGCCGGGAGGGTTCGAGGGCCTCCTTGCTTCACGTCGTGGACGGAAGCCTGATTAAACATAGCTGGATGGAAGGATGGATGATGCATGGATGGATAGATGGCTATCTTGATCGGCAGAGAGGTTGATGGGTAGATAGTAGATAGGCAGAGGTATGCAGACAGGTGACTCAGAACATAAACTGACTGATATGGGTAACAGTTCGGAGCGAGCTTGCGGATTTCCAACCCTCAACCCTCATCGATCTGGCCTCTTGCTTTCATTAACCTCAAACCCCCTTAACGCTGAACCCTAAACCTACACCCCAAGCTCAATCCCGAAGCATCCGCTTTCCACCCCGAAAGCCGCGAAGCCGCAACCCCTGAATCTTTCAACCCAAACGCCTCAACAGCGTTTCCGCCCAAGCCCTATAAACAACCCTAAACTTCGGAGCTGAAGCCCCGAAGCCCTTATTTAAGCCATGAACTCCAACTTCTTCAAGCTTTCCTCGCCCCGGATGTGAGATCACGAACACAAACCTTGAGTCACCGGCGGTCCAGGGCTTCATGGCTGCCTGGGGTTTAGGGCCTGAGATCTAATATAGCAGCCTGAATCATTACTAGCATGATTCCATTCCTTACGGCACCTTGTGAAAACTGTACTACAAAGAAGCCCAAGCCCTATTCTACGTGTTAAGGCCCAAATACTTCCCTAAACCACGAGTGCTGAATCCCACAGGCTTTGTCGCTCCAGTAAACCCCAGACCCGAAAAGCCAAAGCCCCAAAGATACCGACGCCCTGCAGCCACCCGGAAGGAGGAAGCATCCGAGGATTCGAGGACAAAGCCTCGAAAGTCCAAGATGTCACAGAGCACAGAGACCAACACAGCCCTCAAGGCGAACCTAAGTTTCAGAGCTTGGAAGCTCTAGGGCCTTGAAAATAGAAGGCTAGGGCGTTGAGACGATGTTGTGTCTTTTCGTCCGTACTTCATACAGCCTTGCTAAGAGAACAGGGTTTTAGGGTGGATGATGGCATGCGTTCAATTGGGGCTTCAAGGCCATACGGTTAGTAGTGCCTTAGACCTCCATGTCTGAACCCCCTAAACCCCTAAGATTAAACGAGGTGCCCCGAATAGAAACCCGAGAGGTGGTGTTGTTGTTTGAGGTGGGGTTGTATCTGCATTGTCACTTTCGGAAGCTCTTGATACTGCGCTGGCTCCTGCTCGTGCTCCTGCTGCGTCTCTCGCTCTTGCTCCTGGTTTTGCCGTTGTGGCAGCTCTTCCTGCTCTTGGTCTTGCTCCAGCTCTTGCTCATGAGCCCCCCTAATGCAATGGCAAGTTAGGGTTTAAAGGGCAGGGATGAGTTCAGGGGGTTTTCGAAAACGCGTGTGTAATACTGGGTGCGTGTTGCTCTTGCGACGATTGGACCTTTCGAAGGCAATATACACCGTAAGCCCAAAACCCCTAAACCCCAAACCCGTAGACCCTAAACCCTAAACACCTCCCTGAAGACCTTAGGCTCTTGAGGGAGCCGGCTCGTCTCGGGGTTTGAGGTTCGGGTGTACGGGTTTTGGGGCGAAGGAGATAAGGGTTTAAGTTTAAGGTGTAGGGGTGGGTTGGACGAGGGTCAGGGCTTCTGAGTGGCAGCTGAAACGCTCGAAACCTCAGACCCAAGCCCAAACTTGCAACTCTGCTGTGCTGGGCCTTAGTTTAGGGTATCGGGGTTCTGTTGGGGTAGAACGGGCTGGTGTTTAGAATGAGGGGTTTGAGAGTTTGGGGGAATTTGGGGTTGAAACGATGAAACCTTCAGAATGAGACGGTGCTGTCCTCAGAAAGTCCTTGCGCCAATACTCAATACTCCCGGGAGAAACGAAAAGCCTGAGAACGTTTGGGGTTTGAATGAAGCTAGTGTTCAGAGCGATTGCACGGACCAACCTCCAGAGGAAAAGCACGAAGTCCCTAAACCCCAGACCTTGAGCGTAAATGCGAACCTCAACTTCAGAGGCATGGCCAGCTCGTGACCCTCAATTGAACCTTATGAAACCCTCCTTGGGTTCCCTGGTATGATTTCCTTTTTGGGGGTTTAAGCAAACCCTAAAACTTAATCCTAGCCCTCGCAGCCGCAGCGGCCTTCCTATCGGCCCCTGTTCCACACTTTTACGCAGGCCGAGAAGGGTGCCACGGGGGGTTCAAGGTTGATGTGGGTTTCGTGCAAAGTTGAGTCACTTTGGAGGCTGTCCGAGAAGCATTTTGTTTCGATGCTGCGGAATCCACATCGACTCCAGCGAAAAGGCGATTTGCAGGACCATGAACCCCACGACCTGACTCTTGAGCTCTATAAGGCCTCCTGGATACTCAATCTCAACAAGCTCCAAGTTCCTAAGCTCCAACTCCCCATTCTGTGACCCAACAAAATAACAAGGGCAGCTTGAAGCAAGAAGCCCTTAAATCCAACTCTATCCAAACAAACAAAACCCTAAACCCGAAATAGACCCCAAAACCCGAGGCCCCAAAAAGGACAACCTTAAACCCTTGACCCCTAAACCCGTATTGAACCCTCGGATCCCCAAAGCCTCAATAGCCGGCCACCTCACCTACGGGGTCTAAGTGTAAGAGAACAGTATAGCAGTGTTTTTTCGCACTGAAGGTTTATGTGCATGTACATTATACCATGAGTGCCATTGTGTAGTAGTGTTGCACGGGTACACGGTGACCAGTTGGCCTCCCATCTGCGGGCCTCAGACGCAACTGCAGCAAGGAAAAGCCGCTTTTAAGTTGCTTTGGCTACTATATTTGCGGCGGTCAGTACTGTTATTGTTCCAGGTGCTATCAGGATCCCCATTATTCTTATAACAACTACTCTTATTATTACTACGTATTACTATTGCTATTTTTTGGTCATTATTGATTTTAATTATTGTTTGTGATCATTATTGTGACTCCTATCATCATTATTATTATCACTATTATGTGTTGTTGTGGCTATTGTTATTACCATGTCATTATTGAATGATTCTTGTTACTGCTCTTATTATGTGTGTCTTCGTTCATACTCTTCCGATTATAGCTGGATCTAGGACATCTTCAGGTGGGTAGTTACCGTTGTAGGAGCCTTATAGAAGGTCTACATACCTTATAGAAGCCTTGTAGAAGCCAGAAAAACCCTAAACCCTAAACCCCTAAACCCCTAAACCCTAAACCCCTAAACCCCTAAACTCCCCACCGGTAGTTTCCTTTTGCCTGGAGGCGGATTTGGCTTTGAAGCAGCGGGCTGCTGATGTGGAGAGCAAGCGAACGCGGCGCCTTTTTCAGGCCTTCCTTCTGGGGGCTTGGGGGCTTTTTGGGGCTCTTAGGGGCTCTTACAGGTTTAGGCGTGTAGGGGTTTAGGGTTTAGGGGCTTCGGGGTTTCGGGTTTGGGGTTTAGGCTTTTTTCTGGCGGGCGCGGGCGGGGGATTTATGTAGAGGTTCTATAGCAGTTGTTCGTAGGAAGTCTCTTTTGTTTTTGCGATAGCACTGGTATGTGCTGGTATAAAATGGCTCCATAAATTCAAACCCTTGGGGCAACCAAAAAAGTGATGTTTTGGGGGGGCCAGCCGGCTTCTTGCAAAACGACTTCCCCCATAACTTCCTCCCTAACCGCTTCTGCTGGATACTGTGTATGTTATCGTAAGAAAAAACAGGCTTCGGGCTTCAGGATTTACGGTGTGTAGGGTGTTGGGCTCTGAGGTTTAGGGGTTCCCTGGCATTCGGGCGTTCGGGTTTCGGTCGACTGGTCGCCTACACCCTAAACCCGAAGCCCTAAAATCCTAAACCCTAAGCCCTAAACCCGAAATCCTATAAGCCCTACACCCTAAGCCCCGAAGCCCTGAAACCGAACCCAAGCCCCGAAACTCTGGGTCCGATGGTCTCCGGCGCCTTTGCCCTCGTAAAGGCGGGTGTAGGGTTTAGCGTTGAGGGCTGTAGAGGTGTAGGGTTTAGGGTTTAGGGCTGTAGAGGTTTAGAGCTTAAGGCGCGGGTTCAAAAGAATCTGTTTGTCTTCTGGGTGTGACGGCATGTTTCCTAGGTGGGGGAATTGCAACTTCCCAATCGGAATAGGAGTCAATGGATGGCGCAATTCGCCTGCACTTTGCTGAAATATTGGTGACCATGATGATCGCGACGAGTCTTGTGTTTCTTTCATTGGTGATGATGGTGGTTTTGGAGGTTGGGGTGGCCGTGGCAGTGGCACAAGCACATTTTGTTCATGGATATGGTACTGTAACTAGCCGCGACAGCAAGGCAGAGGCAACCTGAGCATCCTCAGCCCTAAACCCTGAACTCTGAACCCTAAAGCCCAAAACCCTAAACCCTAGACCCTGAACTTCTCAACCCTAAACCCTAAACCCCAAACGATGCAAGCATACGGCATCCAGTGCTCGGTGGCAGGCCAAGAGCTCGCTCGAAGGTATCGAGCACGAGGAAGAGAGGCTTTGATCCCCAAACCCCTAAACTGGGTTCTTGTTAGGGTTTTAGGGTTTAGGAAGTTAAATTTAAGCTGCCATAGTGGCAGTTTATTGTAAGTAATGTGGTTTCCTTACTATGGCAACTTCCCTTAGACTCCCTGACAAGAGCGCAGCAAAGCCTGGGGGTACCTTCTTCGGTGAGAGGAGGGTTTCCTATTTGGGCTTACTGTTAGTTGCTGAACTGTTCTTTGCTGAAGGGTTTAGGCTTTAGGCTTTAGGGTTAGGTGTTCGATTTGGGATTTCCGGATTTAGAGATCGGATTTAGGAAGTCCTGGCAGGTCCTGGCATATGGACTGCGAACCTCCAAGTATCAGCTGCCAAACTCCAGTAGCCTAGGTGCTGTCAACCACCGCAACTTCCCTAAACAAGTTCAATCTCAAACAAAAATAATATGCATAAATAAAATCCCGACGCCCTGGAGCTCGAAGACATAGAAGCCTGAGTAGTTGCCAAGATTATTCCTGAGGGCTCAAGGTTGAAATTGTAGGAAACGTATACCCCAAAACACCATTCCGATTGTTGCGGGGTTCGTATTTGCGTTTAAGTGCCGGTAGGGCTAAGAGCAATCGGTCGAATCTCATGGACAAGCGGCACAGGGTTCTACAGGCAGGGTGTTATAAGGGTTTAGCGGGTACTTTTGCTTTCAAGGGCTTTGTAGTGGTTTTGCACTATTTGAGATACCTTTTTTTGCATGTTGAGACTGCCGCATGAGCGTCATAGAAGTCAACAGCAGTTTTGGAATTTTCTGGTCCCTGAACCTGTCGACTACGCAAAGGCCCAACGGATAAAAGAAAGAGCCACGTTGTTCCGCGGCCAGGCGCAGCCGTCTTCAACGAATGATTGACCACCCGGCACCTGGACGAAAGGATCTCAACATCATCCAAGGGCTTAGGGTCAAGTCTCAATGTTTCGATTTTTTCAATCCTGAACCCAAACCCGGAACTCTCAATTCCCGAACTCGACTTAAGGCCTTCCATCCGAAACGTCTCAATCCATGCATCGGTCACAAGAGCCTAGACTTAGAGCCTCACAACCCCTAGGCCACAAAGCATGAGTCTCGGTCCTGGGTTCGACTCTCTTAGGCTTTAATGCAAGTGGCCTGAGGAGGGTAGTAGTACTATCCTAATGCGATTGTACCGTAATCGACCCCACCGCCCTGATCTAAATAGCCTTTAGACTGTGGCATACAAAACGGTTATACGATGTAGCTTCATGTCAACAATCATGAAATCATCGAAGAGCATCACGTGCTTTTCGGAACGTATTTACAAGGTTGAGGTGCTTGGCTTAGGGCCTTGGAAGCGCACTCCTGCGGGTGGCGCAAGCCTTAGGCGGAGGAAGAGCTAGTATAGTTATAGGGGGCCTTCATAGTTTGGTTTTGGGGGCTCTCTGATCGTATAAAGATCGGAGCACAAGGGACTAAGATTCGCGATTATTCAGGCCCCTAAATTAGTCGAAACGTGAGGAAGGCCTGGGGCCTGGCAGACGTTGCTGTAGGGTTCTGGATTTTAGGGTTTTGGGCTTGGCGGCAAGACGATGGCTGGGGTTAGGAGCACAGTGTCGCCGGAGTCTACCACCCATCAGCGAAGCAAACTGTCGTGGCCCTTGACCCTAAATCCCTAAACACTACTGAAACTTGCATGCGTGCCTTTCCTCTTAGGCATTCGATTCGTTCTTCGCGCTTCTTGTGGTGACGAACACGATCTTCATTGGCATTGAGGCAGACGTCCGTTTCGGATTGTGCAACGTCTAGTCGATGGTAATGTGCCAGGACTCTGTGCGACTTTTGTGTAGCTGGTTTTCTTCCTGTAGTACTGTCGAGGCCACTGTCCTACCCAACCCCAAATTGCACCCAAAATGAACCTGTCCGAGGTTGCAGATTTCGAGATGGTGCTTACATCTTTATAGTAGACGGCCTTCGCTTTCTCTGTCGATGGTATTACCGCATCTTGTCCCAGGTGTTGGAAAAGTGGGCCTGATGTAGGTGTCGGAAAAATTAGTAGTACTGTCTTGCCAGCTAAAACAACTACAGTATATCATACCCTCAATACCTGGTCTTCTTGCTAGAACTAACACAAAGAGCCCACCCCGGTTCAACTCAAAGATCCGCAGAAGCATTGGGCTAGAGGGCTTCGAGAATCAAGTATAGGAGGTAACTCCTCAATCACCCGCAGCGCTCCCGACCTCCCGATTTACTGTAGGCAGGGAACCCTGTCAGTTTAGGGCTCCAAGACCCTAAACCCTTAAACCTAAAACCTAAAACCCTAAACTCCAAGCCCACAAACCCGAAAGCGTTAAACTTAAACCCTCAAGCCCTCAGCCCAATGCTTCCATTGCTCAACGCCTAAACCTCACGGACCTCCTCACCTTAAACCCTGGGCCAAAAGCCCCTGAACCCCTATAATTCAACCCTAGACCCCTCAAACCCCTCAACTTTCCAGCCTCAACCCTAAACCCCAAACCCTAAACCCCAAACCCCTAAACCCCTAAACCCCTAAACCCTAAACCCCCCACCCCAAAGCCCCAAAGAAGCCCAAAAAAGACCCCGGCACTGGAAGGTCCAGGAGACGATCGCGAACCCTGGGGTCCGACCTACGATCTTCTTTGTGGTGCAGCACCTTGCATTTTAGGATTTCGGGTTCGGGGGTTTAGGGTTTTGGGTTTAGGATTTCGGTGTTTTAGGGTTTAGGATTTCGGGTTCGGGGGTTTAGGGTTTAGGGTTTAGGATTTCGGGGTTTTAGGGTTTAGGATTTCGGGTTCGGGGGTTTAGGGTTTAGGATTTCGGGTTCGGGGTTTTAGGGTTTAGGGCTTGCGGCTGAGGAACACCCGGAAGCCCATGCCCTAAGCCCTGAATCTCAAGAGCCCCCCCAAAGCCGGAAACTGCAAGGTGCAATTAGAAGGCAGTTGAAAGAACAAGAATCAGAATCTGCAGGCCTGAACCCTAAACCCCCCTTAAAGCCCAAACCCTAAGTGGCCCAGGTATATGTACACAGCTTTGTTCACATTCGAGCTGGTGCTGCGAGTCGTGGCTGAAGGGCTCCGAATTTTCATCGACGAGGATGGCATCAGGGCTCTAGGGGTTTAGGGAACAGGGTGTTCCGAGAAAGGGTTGCTTTGAAAGGTTGCAAGCCGGACTCCTAGAAGGATTACTGGTTTAAGGAATTTGGTGTTCCGAGTTGGGTGTAGATTTTTCAGCTTGGGGGTTTGGCTTTCAGGGTCTTGCGCAGGGTGAACTTTTGTGGTGCTTTCAGGCAACAGTACTAAGCCCAATAGATGTGACGTGTAGGCCTTCTAGCTTGTAAGCTTGAAACCCCACCTGGACCATCAGCACCTACCTTCTTGAGGGTTTAGCATTCGCTTCTTTTGGGTATATAAGAGGCTTTGAATGATCCAGGTATACCCTAAACACAGTACATGGAAAAACACCCACACTGCCCACGCTAACCCTAAGCTTCACAGCTTCAAGCCTGCGCAACACCTGCAAGGACAAACCTTGAACTAACGTCTAAGAAGGGGAGCTGCCAGAAAAACTGCTGCAGAACCCCAAACCCTACCCACAGGCTCCACAGTAGTTCCTTTTTGACGTTTATATATGTATATATATATAGGATCCTATAAGGTAATCCCAAAAAGGAACTACTATGGAGCCTATGGGTAAACCCTAAGCAAGCGAGCAGGAGTGGATGTGGGCCTGGCTGGATCTGGTGGTGGTCGCAAGCAGCCTCGCCGAGGCTGAGCACAGCTGAGGAGTCTTTCATGGGGCCGTCGGGGCTGTTGGGTTTCATTTTCCGAGCTCTTATGACTGATCTGGCGTTTGTTTGCGTGTTTAGTTTGAGGGTTCATAATGAAAGACACCAAGGCCTTTATAGTCTGCGCCTTTGGACAGCCTAGATAGTGGGTGGCCGATTGTTTAAAGTTAAGGCTCGTAAACCTTAAACCCTAAACTTGATAAGACTCGAACGAAGCCCTTTGACATCGGATCCCAGCAAGAACCGCCCTACTTTGGACCATCGGATCTTAGCCAAGTCTATATTGCCCGAATGTCCACCTGCTTCCTTTTGAGTTGGTTTGTACTTATGTCCCATATGCTTGGAATAGGATGTGCGGGGTCTCCTTGGGATTAAGATTCTTGGGTGTTAGGGTTCGGAGTCTCGGGTGCGGGCGCAGGGGTTTGACTCGGTTTGACTCTCTATTCACCGAGGTGTTCGACTTGTGTTGGGGATCTCCTGCCTACTCGTGCTCAGCGGCTTAGCCCTTCGATTTTCTACGAGGATGATAACCCACCAGATGAACCTTTGGGTCTAGAATTCTGTGTTGATGGTCCTTCTCCAATCTAGAAACACCTATGGCAAAACGCCTTTTTCCGCAGCACAGCTCGCAATCCGGAACTCTATCCGCCAAGCTTGACCTGGTAACTTGAAGCTTCAAACCCTAGACCCTAAACCCCTAAATCCAAAACCCTAAAACCCGTAAGCCCTTAAACCTGGTAGCTTGAAACGTCTTGCCGCCACAGTTGGTTGGCAACCTTGAACCCCAAAAGCACAGAGAGAGTGACCCGAACCCCGGGCCGCGAGCTCTTTGGGAACCCTGCAAGGTGGGCTTCAACATCGTTGAGGCACAGGTTGGGACGGACGTGACGCCCGGCTTGATTATCAAAGATTATATTGAATTGACAAACCTCCTCTGCTGAAGCTTACCCCATTACAAAAAGCATCACAAGCCGTATTGAGGAAAGTGGCATTTCACTCAAGGGTCTACACTACTTGTTTTCGCAGCTCGCTTGGCAAGCTGCGCCGGGGTCCGATGTATCGGCCTAGATTTGTCCAGCTTTTGCTGTGTGCAGAGGCTGAAGTCTGTCATAAAGGGCTGCATGCTACAAGGATATTCGTGCCCACCACAGCCGCAGCCACTGCCGCTACGGCTATCGCAGCCGATGCTATCTCCACACCACCGCCACCACCGCCACCGCCACTGCTTCCCCAACTACCACCACAGCCACCGCCACCTTCACCACCTTCCACCACCACCACCACCACCATCACCACCACCATCACCACCCTCACCACCCTCACTACCTTCAACATCACCACCACCATCATCATCACAATCATCATCCAACCCTTTCAATTGGATGCTCGTGAACTTCCGGCTCTAAGCACAAAGCTTGACGCCGGGAGCCAAAGCCATAAATTTCGTTCGGCTGGGGCAGTTGTGGGCTTCGATTCTGGGGGTCGCAGCGTAGTTTGTGCGCTTGAGGGTTTGGGGTTTTGGGGCTTCTCTCTCCACCTAGACCTCGTACATTTTGGCCTTGAGTTGAAGACCACAACTATTGCTTTTCAAAGGTCAGGCCTCCGCGCCTTCCGCGTGATACGGATCACCCGCTCCCCGGAATGATGATCAGAACCGATAAAGTCCGGATTGGAGGCTTGGGATCAATTCGGTTTATCGTGAACGAACGTACTTCCAGGTGTCGACTCTGGCAAGCTGGCCAACATCCTAGGCCCTGAAGCCGTGAACCCTAAACCTTCAGCCCTAAAACCTCGACTCGAATTTCAGTCATCCGATTATGGTGGATGGCCGGGTTGGACTCGTACTTTACGTAGCATAAAAGACACCGTAAGACCCTATTTCGATTACTAAAGCCTCTCTAATGTTCGAGAAGCCCAAAGCCAAACCCCGCTCGCCAATGTGAAGAGCAGCTTGTCTTCGTTGCCCAAAATTCTGAACCCTGACACCCCTTAACCCCCAAACCCTAAGCCATAAGCCCCTGAACCCTAGGCCCGAATGAGCGCTCTGGACACACGTTGAAATCGTGTGAAAGCACCCCGAGCTCCCGAGCACTTTGCTGCCCTCCATCTCCGTAGGCTTTTTAGGCTTTCCCGGATCATCGAATCCGCGCACCGAAAGATGCCAATGTGCGCTTGAGCAAATAAACCTTGGGGGAGATAGAACGCTGCTTCCAGGCCCTGGGTATAGTGAAACCACAAGCATTCCTCGTAGCCTCAGCTTTGAAAGGACATCTGCCCTGGGACTCTTCAGTGAATTTGCTTTAAGCTGACATGCTCCGAAGTTGGGGTGTGCTAGCTGCTGCAACCTTGGGCTCCGAAACAATGCCGGGAAATCGTTGATGCCCATGTTGGGCGGCAACGGGTTGAGTAACACCAAGTTCGCCTCGGGACCGACTGTTATTCTATGGGTCTGAGTATGTGAAGTTCTGGTAATGAAGCATTCTTCAACCTTCCCTAACATGTTCATAGTATGTAGCAAGATCCCCCTTACCAAACTTAATTTCGTTTCCAATCCCTAAACCCTCAAGCCTCATCCCCAAGAAATGGCCTTCGCCCACAAGAGAGCAACAAAGAAGCCCTGCGAGAGACTGAGGCTTTTTAAAAACACTTCGGCTGGTCAGGGTCTTCCGATTTGTCATGGCCTTGAGGACGGGGCTCAGGTTCAGATCCGGGGTTCGGGGTTTGGGGCTTAGGGTTTGGGGTTTAGGGGGCTAGGAGTTTAGGGGTTTAGGGTTCTGGGTTTAGGGGTTTAGGGTTTGGGGGTTTAGTCTGGGTTCAGAGCATACGATTTTCCAGATATAGGAGGCTCCACAAACCGGGCATTTCTGAGACACATATCAGGAAACCAAAATAAGGAGCCTTGGAAAGGGCAGGTTTGTCTTCAGGGTTCAGGTGAGGCTTGAGGTTTCAGGTGGTTTGTGATTGTCTGTCGTTGTCGAGTTCTGAACCCTGAACCCTAAACCCCTAGCCCTAAACCCCTAAAACCCTAAACCCTAAACCCTTATTCTGCGTTTGGTTCGGTTGCGACTGTTTTTCGTGGCATTCCCATCGCCGCACCCTGGAACCTCTCGATCCGAAAGCATGTTTAGGGGCAAATGCGAAAGGTTTAGGAGTTTAGGGGTTAGGAGTTTAGGGTTTAGGGGTTTAGGGTTTCCGGGTTTAGGGGTTCGAGGTTCAGGGTTTCGGGTTCCGGGGCAGAAAGGTTTAGGGTTTAGGGGTTTAGGGGTTACTTACCCTCGCTAGACTCTGGGGAGCCAAGAACCGCAATTTTGCATGTCCTTGACAATGAAAAGTTAGGGTGCCGTGTTCCTCCTGGTATAACACATCCTCATATGAGGTTCACGGTTTATAGCGAAGGGTGAGCTGAGGGAATAGAGAGTCTGGAGTTGAGAACAACTTAGTAGCTGCACGAAGACACGAAGTCATCCCTCGACTCCTTGTAGGACTCTGATCACATCTATTCTGCAGCTTGGCACCAGAGCTTAGATTGTCGGTGGTTGTCATCACGCACGAAAGGCGCTGTCTCGAAATTCCTAAACCTAGAGACATCTAAAGACTCCTTCTTCGGGCGTTCAGTGTATAGACAGACTTGACTGAGCTGGCCGCGCGACATGCGTGCAAAGATGGCTCCCCGTGTCCGACTATTTGCACTAACCGCTGCAAATCGTCTCCCCGCGTCCCATTATTTACACAGGATGCATCGGACGTGGGCATTGCTGCTGTGGTGTGGTGCATACTTTCCGCTGGCATCGTTTTATTACAGAAAAAGAGGATTATGCGTGCTGCAGGCCAGGATTCATTGTAAATAAGGCGACATGGACCACTTTGGGCGCTCGACAACCTGAATCGCAGCAGTATTTCGGGGAAACGATTCGCGATGTCCCTTTATAAACACCGCAAGCTAAAAGGAAAAGCAGTTTCAACAGTATTTGGTTGGAAAGCATTCCCAGAGTGCTCCTTAATGTCCAGTACTTCTGGAAAGCAGCATCCTCGCGGTCTCCATGGCTCCTGGGCTTCCAACGGGTGTGTTCGAGTACGGGCGTAGTGATTCTGCGGAATGCTTCCCTATGGCTCCTGAGCTCTGATGACCCTGGTGCCTCCATCCTGGTGTCTTCGCACAAAAAAACAAACTGGGTGGGCGGAAGGTTTCCGAAAAGCGGCGGAACTGCTGGAATAGTGCAGATGGCAGCTAAAGTTGCGAGCTGTATTTTGCCCACTAGGGAACCACAGGCTGCGTGGGTGGTGACTGTGCTCCCGATCCTCCCGGTAGTACGGACAAAGCGAGTTGCGACCTTGATTTTCGTAAGCAGAGCCAACTACCGGCCGGGCTCCTTAGTAGTTCCTTTTTGGGATCACCTTGTGGGATTCTAAATATGAACCACAAAAAGGAACTACTTAGGAGCCTATGACTACCTGCTCCTACATGACATAAGTGCAGGTACGGTCTTTCACAGTTCGGGGATCTGCGTTCGCATATACAGCATGTGATCGCATTAGCGTTTTCGTGGGTATGGCTACAATTGGCATTAGTACTATAGTACTTTTGTTTTCCTTCTTATCCGTATTTATTACGAGCGTTAAATTATTTTTCTAGCGGCTGATCCCACGGGCGGCTGCCGCCAATGCTACCCCGCGAGGCAGGCTTCGTGCACGCAAACTTCAAAGCAAGTCCTTTCGTTGCGCGCGTAATTTGTTTCTTGTGGCTTGTGGCAGTGAGGGCTTGGGTGCAAATTTTCCGAAAGCAGGCGCGGAAAACGTCCAATGCTCAAGTCTTAAATTCCCAAAGTGCCGACTTCCAAGCAGGCACACCTTGCTCTACCAACTTATCGGCCGGTCTTGAGCTGGAAAGCCTGAGCCTCCTGCAGGGGGGGCGAGGGCTGACGACAACAAATCACTATTCTGAAGGCATGGTCCAGTAGTCGGCGCGCTGAGATGTCGGGAGGGTCGGAGATCCATCACGGGGCAGGGCTTGCCTCGGGCTCGATGTTGTTGACGAAATCACTACTCCGAAATCATGGTCCAGTAGTGGGCGCTGAGGGGTCGGGGGGGTTGGAGGGGCATGAGGGGTAGAGATTGCCTTGGGCCGATTATGCTTGAGATTCTTGTAAACCACGCGCATCCTGTTGAGAGCGCACTGAAGGTATACGCTGCGATCCCTATTTTGGGCACTGGTGCTGCTGGCACTTATCATCTACGTTTTTTCGGTGCTCCTGGCACAGGCCTATCGTAGTGGAGAGTGTCGGGCTTGCAACAGGTTCTCGATACGGGGTAAAGAAGAACCAAAGGAACCCTCACAAGGTGAAAACGGTAGAGTCCTAGGTCTAACTACCCCAAGTGTGCTGTCGTTTGGCTCGTGTTTGTGTCGTTTCCCAACCCCTTTGCACAACTTTGTGCCGCCCTGGCCCCGCTAGTTTCCGTGTGTGTCGTCGGGCACGAAGTGTTGTTATCTGTATCGCCGGTATGTGCTCATTGCCTGGTGATGTCGATTGTTTTTATGCAGGTGTGAGCCCAATGCTCTCTGCTCTCTAATATACTATAATATACTATAGTATACTATAAGATACTATAATATACTATAGCATACTATAATATACTATATGTATGCCTGCGATGCATGATGCTGGGGAGACTGCTCGGCCATCGATGGTGTTCAAGGCCTCGACGAGATTTTGGAATCTACTCTCTGCCATTTCTTCCTGAGATTGCATATGCAATTTGAGACACAGACACACACGCACACACACGAACAAACAAGAATACATATATATATGTATATATATATAGAGAGAGAGATGTATATATATATATATATTTATTTATATGTATGTATATGATTGTATATGTATGTGTATATATATATACACATATGTAGATATGCATATATACATGGTATAACAGTGTGTGTATGCATTCATTATTGTGCCTTTTAGCTCATGTTTTGAAAGCCGCCTATTTGTTCTGGTCATGTTGGCACGAGAGGTGGTGCTTGTCCAGGTAGGTTTTGGGATTCAACAACAGCCGGCGGGTTAAGCTGTGCTTCTTGAATCTAGGTCCCAGCACGTATATAAACCCATACGCCCCAAACTTCTCTAAGCCCTAAACCTTAAGCTCTCCTTTTCTCTAAGTCCCAGTTCCTAAACCCCAGACGTTCCTAAACCCTAACTATCAGAGTTGACGGTCCACGATGTCGGGTTCCAATCGGATCGTGCCCTGTAACTCTCAAAACATCTTAACCGACTAGTTAAAAGATAACGGGACAGAGTAGAAAAGGCATACGAATAAACCGTAAACCCCAAGCCCAGTTGCTTATAATCCCGTTAGGTCCCTGGCAGCCTGACTTGCTGATTTAGAGGTAGCAGTCAGTCGTAGGGGCTTGGGGTTAAGGGGCTAGGGCCAGGGTTTAGGGTTTAGGGCTATCGTATCTGCATTGCATTGCTACAATATACCCAGTCCGTCTAACGTACCAACACGAGGCGGTCAGTGATCATCTGGCGGACTCTTCCGCCCTGGACGAAGCTCTCGTCGTATCGGCGACAAAGCGCCTTCACTCAGTCTCTGCATGATCAAACCTACGTACTGTCCTAGCTTGTCAGCAGTGTTCCTCAGAACAAGATTGTTGCTCACTGTGGTCGGTGGTGGTGGTGATGGCAGTGGTGGGCATGAATAGCTTTGTTGCCGTGGGTTCGTAAGTTGTTGTGGCCTTTCTGCCTTCTACTTGTTTGTGAATGATCCGGCAGCTTCGCCGCTACCACTTCAAGCATCCAGAGAAGTTTCGGATGTCGAAGCTTTGCAACAGCAGTGCACTAAGTTAACTTCCCTGAACCCATCATGTTCAATCCGAAATAACCATTACTCCCCAGACATGTGTTCCTAAATCGCTAACCCCAAGATGGAACGATTGAATGCTAAACTCGAAGCTTATTCGCTTCCCGATCGGTGCTGGCAGTTGATTTCGGCATGCAGGGCCTGCGACTCTTTACGCCAGGGACAGCTGCAAGCCTTTCTAGCAATGCTTCGTCTTTCCTTGCCACTTTGATTGTGACTAGCATCCTGATTGCTATCACTGACGGGTTCCGTTCGGGGTTTGGTAGCATCCGAGTTTGTGGTGCCCCTGGACTCTAGTCTTTGATACTTGATTCAGCTGGGCGAAGGGGTTTCCGAATCACCAAGGGCTATGACCGAGCGAAGAATCCAGCACAGCATTTTAAGGCGTCCGGTCTTGTGAGGTGTGAGCACATGTACCGAGCTCCTTCCCACCAGCATAGCGGCATAGCCCCCTGAAGGGTTCTGGCGTGCTTGAACCCTTGAAACATTCAGTGTGCCGTGACCTAATTCCATGGATTTGAGGCTTGTTGGACAGTCAGCCGAGGTATTTTGGCTCCTTGCCCCACACAATGCCACTTGTCGCGCACCCGGATCCCTCAGTCCCAGGCCCTCAACCTTGGACGCTGAACCACAACCCCCTTCCAGGCCCACCTCCAAGTCGGTATCCCTCTCAACCATTCCGGACGTCCTCGGACAGCAGTCTGAGTGTGTGGCACGAAGTTGTTGGCCAGATCACCGTGTAAAGTGAGCTACTCCCAGACATGGGGATGAGCAGCATCATTGTTGCACTGGCTCACAGTGTCGTAAGTGATTCTTGCTGTCATTGTCAGTGAAGGGCGTGTCATCTGTGATTCTGTGCATTTATCAGATCCACTCAGTACTGGGTAACCCTGGTCCGCTAAGGGCTTCCCAGGCCCCAGACGCTGAAATCTCAACTACACCCTCGAATCCCGAAACCTCAAAGACCTAGCCCTAAACCCCGAGGTCCTGCATCATGATTCAGAACCCTAACCCCTGAATCCCGAAACCCTAGACTTTCAAGCCCCACAAGCCCCAAATCCTTGCCCCTGGGCAGCTGTCTTTGAAGGCTCAGTCTCTTCAAAGCCATCTCTGGTGGTGTGAGTTGGGAGGACTCGGTACCGGCTACCCTAAACCCCCAACCTAGTGTTTGGGGAATTCCTGGAATAAGACGTGGACATAGGGTGTAGGGGGGGGTTTAGAGCTTTACAGGGTTCATGACGGTTTTTCAAAGGTGCGGAAGAGTTTCACAAGGGCCTACATCAACATATCAGCATTTAAACACCAAAAATCTCCCTCGCTCGCTCTTTCTCTCTCTCTCTCTCTCTCTCTATATCTCTCTCCCTCCCTCCCCCTCTCCACCTGTTTGCGGAAGGCTTTGGAAGTTTAGTTGAAGATGGCGTTTGTTTGCTTGCGATTTTAGGCGATTCATGGACCACATAGCAGCGCTCCTGGTTAGAATAGGTTCGCGGGTCCTTTCTGGCATAGTTAAATCGGGGCTACAAGGTTTTTTCATACCAATCTTTTCCGGCCCCCCTATTCAAGCGATGTCTCCCGTCTTCAGGAACATCTGATGATGCTTCAGAGACCACCTCCTACCACAGATTTCATGGCCATGACTTTGACATCGGTTTAGCTAGCACTGAGTAGAAGGAGTGGCATTGGCAGTCGTGAAGGTGGTGCTGAGGCCTATGAGGCTTCACGATCAACACGAAACACGAAGTGCTACATGCCGGCGCAAAAAACTTGCAAGGGAAGCCCCCAAGCATTGCTGCAACGTAAACTCCTTCGATGCTCTGGCTTGAGGATTGTGCCAGCCAGGAGGTAATATAGGGGCCATAGTAATTGCCTATACTATATTGGGGGGTTCCTTATTTTACTTATAGCAGAACATACCCCAAAACACTGGCCTAATGACTAAGGCCCCTACATTACGAGAGTTAATTGAAGCGGCATGTTGAATCCTTCAGATTCAAAATGGTGAGGCCTTCGAGGGCTAAGCGTAGCTGTTCTTCCCAACCCTGCCTGTAGTCTCCATTGTAGTTCCTTGTGGGGCTACCTTATAGGATCCTAAACAGATATTTGGTTAAGCCCCATAAAGGAGCTCCAGTGGAAACTCTCGCTCAATTCCAGGGAGATCTGATTATGTGCATTCCATGCTGGTATTTGATTCAAGTACCCTGACCTGTAGTTCATAAACTCCGCATACTGGGCCCAGGGCCCAGGGGAAAGGCGCATCTCTACAGCCCCAGGCCTCATATTCTAAACCCTAAGCCCCAAGGCCTAACTCCTAAACTCGACATCCCAAAGCCTCGCCCTGCAGACGCGTTGAACCCAAAAGTCCGAAAACATATCAAACCAGAGAGCCTACCCCCTCTGCAGCCAAAGCCCTTAAAGGGAATGCCTTTAGAACCTTAGAGCCTTAACCCCTGAACCCTAAACCCTGAACCCCTAACCCCCGGAAGCCTAAGAGGAAGTCCTGGACCCCTTGGAAAAGATCTCGATGATCTGGGTATTGGTCTTCCTCTTCTACGTTGCGTTTACGTCCCTAGGGCATGGAAATGTCATGGGATCTATAAAAGGGTTTCAGGGCCATGCCGATGTACATGCTTATAGATAGATGTGTAAACAGAAGGATCGACAGACAGACAGATAGACAGATGGACTGGTGGACAGATGGGCAGATAGGCAGAGGCAGGCGGGGTGCCAGACAGACCGACAATGCAGACAGACAAACGGACAATGCAGACAGACAAACGAACAGACAGACAGACAGACAGACAGACAGACAGACAGACAGACAGACAGACAGAGAGACAGCGAGCCGGAGAGACGGAGAGACAAAGACAGAGAGACGGAGAGACGGAGAGGCAGAGAGACAGACAAACAGATAGACAGAGAGGCACAGAGACCGACATTCAGGCAGGCAGACAGGCAGACAGGTAGACAGATAGTTTATTAGTGATAGTTTCGAAAAAAAGAAAGATAGACAGATCAATGAATAATTAGATAGATAGCTAGGTAGGTAGGTAGGTAGGTAGGTAGGTAGGGAGGTAGGGAGGTAGGGAGGTAGGGAGGTAGGGAGGTAGGGAGGTAGGGAGGTAGGTAGGCAGATAGGTAGGTGTAGGTAGCTCGTAGGTAGGTAGATAAATAGATAGATACATAGATAGACAGATAGATAGATAGATAGATAAGTAGATCCATAGACGATAGGTAGACAGATAGACAGATGCGTAGATGGACAGTGGATCATCATCTAAGGGTGTCAGGGATTTGGGAGTTGGTGGTTTGG
Organism: Symbiodinium necroappetens; assembly: GCA_905231915.1. Taxonomy (NCBI): domain Eukaryota; class Dinophyceae; order Suessiales; family Symbiodiniaceae; genus Symbiodinium; species Symbiodinium necroappetens. The sequence goes on along the minus strand of CAJNJA010015341.1, from coordinate 18,246 downwards.
GCATTCAGGGTTCGAGGATTTAGAGTTTAGTGTCTCAAGGGTTCGGAGGTTGAGAGTCGAGTTGCAAAGGTACAGAACATGCCAACTTGCCATACCAGGCAGAATGAAGTAGTGGAGTATGGCTAGCAGTAGCAACAATCACCATCATCATTATCAGCTGCTGCAGCCTCCGTGCAGTGGTTGTCTGGACCATCGTCATCCTTGACGTCGAGACTTACAGCAATCTCAACGACAACTCCAAATACCATTGACATCATCACCAGCATGCCGATCATCACCACCGTGACCACTACGAGTGCAAAGGCTAATGCAACTATATCGCCACTACGGCAATTCTGTCAGTTGCAGCAACATAGCCTGGTAACGTAGCATCAACATCACGATGAACATCGCTGTTCTCATCCTTCGCATCTTTTTAACCTTTTTCCTCGTCACTGCAGAACCGAGAACCAACGCAATCAAAGTACCTTAGAGAGGCCGTCGGACGAGTGAGCCATCGATCTGTCAGCATGGCGTTGCATTTCCTGCAGTCGGAAGTACAGAACTTCCCCTTTGTCTGGCATGGGCAAGCTCGCAAGATCGGGTCTATATTTTTCTGGGTGAGGGGGTTAGGGCTGCGCTGCACCACTCATCACATCAGCGTGCGCAGACAGACTTGTTTCTCAGCCAAAGGTACTTCGCGGTTCTCAACGTGCTGACGGGCGTGTCTCTTGGTTTTCCTAGCAGGGAATCTTGATATTACGATCTATTTAGGGTATAGGAATGAACCGCAGAGCTGATACTGTCTTGCACAGGTTGCGCATAAACTTTCAAGCCAGAAAGACACCCCACGAAAAGCACGGCTGAAGTGCTTGCCCTCGTACCTCTGAGACGTTAAGCTTGAGTTGGTATGGAAGCCCCTAAACCCTAAACCCTGGGTGACCAGATCCCACAGCCGCTAGCCACCCCAAAGGTCCCAAGGCAAGGATGCCCAAGTACCTCGACAAAGGCATTCAAGAAACTCCTGAGTCTGAGATGGGTTTCACGGCATATGTAATAAAGTAAATGCTGTACCATAGAATATGGTAGGTTGAAACATAGTCTAGCATAACATAGCATTAATCATTAATATAACACAATATAAAAAGCAGGATTCGGAGCATCATATGATGTTAAATCTAGTACATAGTAACATATATACTATGATACATAACATAATACATAATCCAATATAATGTACCGAAGTTCAGCAGAATAGGTTAATTTCACACGAAGTAGTATGCTATAACATGATTTAATACAGAATGCTATGCTATGATGGGATATGGTACAGTATGGATGGTTGATGTGACATGATATGATACGACGATATGATATGACATGACACGGTATGACTGATATGATATAGTATTATACTCGATTATGTTTGTCTTCTATTCTATTCGCTTCTAGTCTATTCGATTCCATTCCATGCTATACTGTTCTGTTCCGTTGTTTTCTGTTCTGTTCTATTATATCATACTGTACAATATGTTATATGTATATTTGCATATGTCCGTTTTAAAATCGGCCAGAGTCCTCTGCCCAGGTTCTGTCAGAGTGCTATAGAGAGTGCCCAGAATGATCACGCCAATGTGGTGCAGTCGATGCTTGCCAACAAGGACCGGTGTAGGGTTCGGGTGCCGATCAGTGTTGAGCGAGCTGGCCTGGGTTGGCTGGACTAAACTGGATTGGGGTGGTGGGCTCGCGCCTGGTCGTGAAACCCGCCTGGTCGTGAAAACAGTAAGAGAACATACAAGTTCTATTCAAATTTCTTCTTGAGGATTATGCTTTAGAGTTTAGGTGGCTTCGTGTTTAGGGTTTGCTTCGGACACTGAGAACTTGAGGAAAATGCAATCGACGGAAGACAGGGGTTCTGCACAGCTCCCTCAGGACATAAGATCCGAAGTAAGACCATGCGACCACATATAGCACATGTTTCAGAGACCTCGAAGAGAGGAATTCTGGTCCGTTCGTTCAGCCAAGCGATCCAGACCCTGAGCCTGACAGAAGTACATAATTAGAGTTGTGTTTAGGGCTTTTGGGCTGAACTCTTGTAGTCTTCACCTGAAACCCTACCTCTTCTAAACTATTAAACACTATAAACCCTAAACCCTCACCCTTGTTGTGACCGCAGCTTGATAGTCGATGCTTGTCACGAACCCCCGACAAGGCCTAGGACGGAGGCTTCGCAGGATTTCGCCCAGGGTTCAAGAGGCATCGGACTGAGGACTTGCGCAATGACACTGTCAAGCTTTGAGTCTTAGAGTTTTTTTTGTTAATCGGTGCTCGGGCAGAACATGATAGGCTTTTGTGTCTGGCTTAAGCTTTCTAGGGCTGGGTCTACTGCTTCGGACTTCCGGTTCCGGGTTTACAGGATCACAGGACCCGACTTCTCAATAGCGTGGCTTCAGGAGTGTGGGCTTCGTGAAGAATCCACGAGCAGTCTTGAGGCCCCAGCCCCTTCACAAAAAAGGGCCCTTAATAATTGCCTATACTATACTATTTTGGGGGCTCCTTATTACAACTATTGTATACTCTACCCCAACACCCTATTCTTACATCAACCCCAAAATCCTGAACCCCACGAGTCCCAATCCAACAACTCTCCCCGCCTCCCCTCCAACAACTCTCCCATCCAAAAAGTTCCTGCTTTTTCTTGAGTTCCTGTGGCGGGTTTAGGGGTTATTGGTGTTTAGAGGTTTAGGGGTTTAGGGTTTGGGGTTCAGGGGTAAACCCTAAGTTGCCTTGTGGTAGGCTCAAGCAATCCCAACCTCAGCCGACGTCTGCAAGCGACAGGAAGCCCACGTCGAGAAGTTCCTCGGATCGCCCACAACCTTCAACTTCGAGATTTTAGGGTTTAGGGTTGTGGTTATTTATTTAGCATTTAGGGGATGTTCTTCCACAACAGGGTATATCTAGTATAATACATTTAATAGGGGGTTACCCTCTCGAAGGGCGCCGGCAGCAAAAAAGTAAGAATCCTTCTCCTCAGGGTCCAAGCCGTAGAAACCCTAAACGCGAACCCCAGGGTTCCCTGAAGCCTTCTAAAGTTTCGACCCCGTATCGGGGGGTGGGAGGGGGCTTTTGAACTTAGAAGTTGAGTCTCAACGACTCTGCATTCGATTTGCGAGAACATATGTAAAGGAAACTACAGGTGGGGAGTTTAGGGTTTTTTTGGGCTTCTATAAGGCTTCTATAGGGTATATAGAACTTCTATAAGGCTCCAATAGCGGTAACTACCCACCTGACAATGTCCTAGACATAGAGAGCGAAATGAAACTCCTATTCGTTTACTAGTCCTCTGCGCATCTGGTAGAGCATGAAGCAATAAACCTTGTCCAGCTAACTGAGCCCCACCTGGAGTGGACGTGCGGGACTGCGAGGTCTTTCCTTGAGGTCCCTAAACCCTAAAAGAACCACGGATTTCAGAATTCGGCCGTTTGAGCATTCATGCAGTCGTGGCTCTTGAGTTTCAACCAGGATGCGTAGGACTTCTGGATTTGGCGCTGTCGTTCTCTGTCGTCCCTTTGAGCGACAGTGTCGGGTGCAATTTTTGGGTTGTTTCGCAGTACCGGCGTTCATGTGAAGTTTTCGGTCGAAATCGATTTGTTCATATTCTGTCCGGAGTCCCGTCTGCTGATGGTCAAGGTACGATTAGCAGTGAATGCTGTAGTATAGCTGCCTCAATAATTCCTAGTACGATTTCGTAGGGCTCCCCTTCACATACCCAAAGAGCCCATTCTAATTGCTTGAGGAACCGAACCCTGAAATTTTGGGGCCTTGCTTAAGTACTACGACTATAGTACTATTGCCAAACACAGAAACTACGCGCCAATACTACGACAACGACTACTGCTACCTGTACGACCACGACTGTTATATACTACGACTGCGACCACGACGACTGCATTAAATGTACTGGTACCAACCAGCCGATCCCCGATGAATGGATTTTCCGGTAGGGAAGAGGGATGTCTCCATTGTTCGAGGGGCATATATCAGGGAGCCGTTCTAAATTAAATCCCAAAACCCCTCATGAAACCCCCAAACTCTAAACTCAAGCCGTTGCACACCTGAGCCTGTTTACCCCAAACCCGAACCTACCCAAACCTTCCTTTATGTCCGACTAGGATCCGCGCTCTGTTCAGCAAGCTGGGTGCGGACAGGGATGGCATCATTACGCACCTCGGACACGGAGCAAAGCTTCATGCGCCCAGAATATTCCCTGAGTCGGGCGCTTTGGGCATAGTTGGGCCGGTCATGCTCTGAGCAGTAAGCCTGTCGTGTTCTTGGTATGGGTGTTCAGCTTTTTAGGGATTACTAGGCTTTCGGATTTAAGGCTGGTTTCCTGGAAGCCATGAATAGTCAAGCTTCTCAAGTTCTTCACATGCCCATGGTGCATTTCTGAGATCAGGACTTCGACTCCTCGTGACTACCGATAGAGCCGTTTCCCCGTAGACATTTTCAAGAGTGGAATGGTCTCTGAAGCACATGTGTTGCTTTCCCAAGCCAAACAACCCCACATCCCGTTCCGAAACCTCTGAACCCTAAACCCTAAACCCTAACCTCTGAACCCTAAACCCTAAACCCTAACCTCTGAACCCTAAACCCTAAACCCTGCAAACCCTAACCTCTGAACCCTAAACCCTAAACCCTAACTTATCAACCGTGTACAGGAGGAAAGGAGTTTCGAAGCCCTCGAAGCCCGAGCGTTGTGCCCCAAAGCCCTCAAGTCCTGTGCTGCTTCCGTTGGCCAGAAGCCAGAAACCCTGAACTCCTTCCGGTGCACAGAACCCTGAACCCTAAACCCGAAACCCTAAACCCTAAACCCCTAAAATGCCTGCAGGCCCTCAACGACCTGTCAGGTAAGCCCCCAAGCCCAAGCTTTAAACCCCAACAGCCCAGAAGCTTTAAGCCTAAGACTCCCAAAGCCGTGCAAGGCCCGAAATCCCTAATGCGAGCTCAAGGGTTTCTGCTTGAAAAGAGCCCATAACAAGAAAGAACACAATCCTAGACCCGAAACCCTCGATTCCTAAAGCCCGAAGTCCTACTCAGGTACTCCATGTTCGAGGAGGGGGTGAACTCCCAGGTTCCCACCCGGTGTGTTCTTTTTGTTTTTGTTTCGGTGCCCATTTTTGGGTTTCGGAGTTTGGAGAGTGTAGGGTTGAGGGCTTGTGGAGGTGCAGGGTTTAAAGGGCCTCTCGGGTCTGGGACTTGGAGGTCTGCTAAGGGTTTAGGGTTTAAAGGGCTACGAGTAGATGATCTTTCGGGTTTTTTTTTGGGGTGGCATGGCTCTAGTCTACTCAGGTTTCAATCATGGGTCGCTTTAGGGCTCTTCGGCTCGGGGGCCTAAGACTTTCACGTCTGCAAGATTCGATCCGGACCTAAGCAGCCAAGATTCGGTTTAGGCCTAGGGCTATACCCTAAACCCTAAACCCTAAGCCCTAAACCCTATATGTTGCAGATCGCTCCGTGGGCTTCCATTCCATGGAATTGTGCGATTAGGGCGGGTAGACTCTGGGACATGAGTTTTACGGGTGAGGCGTGGGTCTATAGCTCATGTGAAATCGCGCAATCGGCCTAGCACCTCTTGCAGGACTCTGGGACGGTTTGCCAGCTAAGATGGTGTTCTGCCAAGATTCACAAGGAGTCTGGCTTGAAGCTGTTCTGTCGTCTTAGCTCCTACGTCCGAACCGGAATAGCCCAACCACGGAAGAGTACGCCCAACATCGTCAAACCCTAAACCCTGAACCCTAAAACCCTAAAATTCCCTAATTCCTAAATCCTGAACCCTAAAACCTGGACCCCTGAAACCCTAAAACCTAAACCCTGAACCCAAAAACCCGGAACTAAACTGCAACTCCCCAAGCCAACACTCCCGCTCTCCCGGGCCGATCTCCGAACTCTTTGCCTAACAGGAGAGCTTGAGGATTACCAAAATTAATCCTTCGGGTCTCCTTCTTATTAGTGTTATTTTGGTTTTTTTATTACAGTTATGGTATGTTATATCTACCTTCTTATTGTTGTTCTTTTGGGTTTTTTTATTACAGTTATGGTATGTTATAACTACTCGAAAACCTTCCTCTAATCGTTGAGGCCCCGATACGACCTCCAAGCTAGACGCTGAACCACTAAAAGTCCTAAACCTGCTCGTAGACAGGCCGTTGTGGAGTACTTCGAGACGCTAGGCCGTTCTCGTGTCTTTCTGATCCGCAGAAGCTTGTGCGGACCAGGGGTTTGGCGCTTGGGGGTTTTGGTGTTTGGGGTTGGGACTTCGGGTCTTTGCGCATGTGGGAATTGTTACTTTGCATCTGGGTCGTTCTCTAAATTAGGGTCCCTTTTCCGGTCCCCAATATAGTACGACACCCTTATAAAAAGGACCCTAAAAGGGACCCTCAGTTGAAAGTAGGGGACCCTAGTATAGTAACCTAAATAGTAGGATCCTTCTTCTAAAGGACCCCAAAATAGGATACCCCTAACTGTCGGAAAGTCCCGAATGGCACTGGAGATCTGCGGAGTTTTGAGCTGAGGGCTCAAAGGCATGTTGGTAAGCGCAACATTACAGCGCAAAGCCCCTTTCCGCGGAAGCCTGGCCCCCCCCTTCTCCTCTAAACTGCTAAGCTCCACGGCTTAGGGCTTAGAGGAGAAGCACAAAAGTTGGAAACCCAATAGCCTCAATCCCTAAGAGTAATGTATAGGGAATCCCAGCACTATTTGTCCTTAATCCGGTTTCCAACTTTTTGGGGTTTGCTATACAGGGTTTAGGGGAGTCTCATGGTTCGGGCGTTGAGCTAGAGGCTTTCATGGAATTGAACTGGTCTTGAACTTAATTGGTGGCCCCAGTGGGGAAACAAGTCAGAGTAGAATTGAAGGTATCTGGAGCAGGTCTTGTAAGAACCATCGTGGACGGAGTGCTTGTGTTGAATTCAGGCTCAGTTCGAGAAAGGACGTCTTGAATTGACATGGAGCCATAACACTTCGGTCTCCTTTTGCCACTTTGCTTCTTAGGCAGGGTTGCATTCAAGGCCCCCTGGGTTTAGGATTTAGGGCTCGACCTACTGTTCGATGACACTTGCTGAACTGAGAGCGGCACGCGAGAAGAATCTCAGAACAAAGCGGCCTTTTCTGAACACAAGCGGACGGATGCACCTGGTTTGCAGCGGTCCCGGGATGGACCTGAGCCTCGTTCAACGAGACCAGTAGCACTACTTGCGGCTTTTCGGTAAGACCAGTAGAGTGACCACTCACACGTCAAAGTCCAAGTTTTCAGACGTTACTTTGACACAACTTTCTTGAAAGTCAAAGTCTTCAGACGGTACTTGAAGTCTCTGAAGGGGCCTTGAGCGGCTCTCCACTGCAACCAGAGCCTTACCCACCAGCCACCAGCTAACGGAACGTCGTTGAAGCGGAAGTTCCAAACTTTTCTCCCCACCTACTAATAAAGCCTTCAAGTTTCGACCAAAAAAACCTCCAGCGCCCTGAAAAGGCCTCGACGTTTGGGATGCTTGGTCATTCTTCAAACTCCTAGACCTCGATAGTGGTGGAGCTGTCGACGCCTGGCGACTGTCAGAATTGATCCAGATGGGTTGCACTTGAAGGCTTGCGATTTTTTGGGGATTTTAAACCCTAACCCTGATATTTTTAGGCTGTAGGGCCTAGCTGGGTTTCGAAGATTTGTCGAGGATGAGGACGTCTAGCATTTAATTCGTCTTTAGGGATTGAGGGTTGCAACTTTAGGGCGACGGGGCCGTCGGGCTTATGGCTTCTGAAATTTAAGGTTTGGTCGTTCGGGACTTTAGGGTTGCGTGTTTAGGGCTTGGGTGGTTTGTGCCTTCAGTGGGTTGGGGTGTTGGGCTTGGTGTTAGGGTTTAGGCTTTAGGGCTCTTGGTATGCGGCATTAAGGACTTTAGGGGATCACGGTGGTTCCATGGAAATCTGCGCACTGGGGCCTCAATCCCAAACCCTGACTCCAAGCGGCGCTCTTGACTTGCTACAGCGTAAACGCGATGCTCGTGATGTGTCATGCGTTGGAACACATTATACTTAAGACCTCTGTAAAGGTCTGTACCTGTAATTGAATCTTCGTTTGCTAGCCCCATTCTTTATTTTGCTGTTGAAGTCCGGACAGAAGAGGACAGGATCATAGCAACAAGCGCGCGCACACCCTGCAGCCCGAAGTAGCATGCGTCGTTGGTCGAGCATGGTACAGCCACCGAAACCTACAGTCTAGTGGTCGGAATCATGAATTACATGATCCCTGATTTTAGTCCCTAATATTCTGGGCGTGGTACAACATGCACCAAAGCCCAATTCTAACTACTCAGGCCCCCTACAGAACAGCCACCGAAACCTCCCTCAGCCCAATGCCCTAGACCCTACTGCAAGTATGCAGACCTAAAACAGCCTGCTCAGGAGATAGAAGAGTTCTTCAAAGGTTGTCTGCGGCTGCGTGGTCAGGCCCGAAAGCCTAAACCCCGAACCCCTGACTTCCTCCCTGACCACTACACCGGTCTCTCCGGGCCGTCTTAGCAGTCTACAGCGTTTTCAGCATGGGGTTCTAAAATTGGGTGCTTTAATAATAGGGTTCTTATACGGTTAGTCTGCCCGGCTGCTCTGGGGCTTTACAGGAAGGGTTCCTGTACAAATCTTATACTTTTTTGTGCTTCGTTTTACCGGGTTCTTGTTGTGTTGAATCTGGTTCTAACTTGCCTATCTTGGCTTTGGCAGCAGCAATATCAATAGCCGATACATCCCTGGGTTCAGCGCGACTTGAGCCTCAGAGCTTTCTTGTAGATGTGGTCGCCACCTTAGCCAAGCCTCTGCTTAAGGAAGCCCTCCACGCTAAGCTAAACCCCTGAACCCTACACCCGAAAAGCCGGTGGATGTCCACTGCACGCAACTCAACTTGTGTAGGCGTCCTGCACACCTGACCATGAGGGAACGAAAACCGTACCTCCCATCTGACGTACTTGCGGCAGGTAGGGAAAGCCAGAAGGTTGAAGCAATCACCCATGCCGAGTCTTTGGGATTGATTGAACTCGGAGAGGATGCCTAGATGTACAACTCCTGAAGACAAGAACAATGTCCGGAGGTGTCATAATGATATCCCCTTTTTTGTTATAATTAGTCCCCATGTTACTTTACCGTACTATACACAGTTATACTATCTCCCATATGATAAAGGTTGCCTTTTGCACATCCCGGCCTCGCAAGAAATCACCGATGTAGACATGCCAGGCTGACCTTCGCAAGAGACATTCCCGGCTGAAAACTTGCACTAGGGTTATGCTTACAGTCTCCATTGTAGTTCCTTTTTTGGGTTGCCTTGTAGTATCCTACGTGTATAGTATTGGTTGAACCAACAAAGGATATACAATACAAACTATAAGTAATATTGTTACGTACGATACACCGTTTTCGGGGGAGCCTAGTAAATGTCCCTCAACCCAGGTACATAACTGTGACATTCAACCCCATATCCTGGACCCACCCGTGGAGGACCCAAATCAGCTTTGCAGGCCTTGGCTGAATCGCCTTTCCTTAATTATATGGTGACCTAAAATGTGAGGATCTTGATACCTATAAGCCTATAATCATCCTCATTGAGGGAGGGGGGGGGTTCTGTAGTCGCGGGTCTACATGATTGGCTTTTATCGCAAGGGAAGTTGATGCTTTCGGTACCTTTCGGTCTGCGGATAGGATGCTGAGATGGGATTTGGGATTTGGGAACTGGCATTTGGCATTTAGGAGCTTCGAGGCCGCCAAAGTCGGAACACAACACCAAAAGGTTAAGGGTTATGTACATAGGATATAACTAGATGCATATGCAGCATATTCATAAACATATATATATACACACACGCATACAGATATGTGGTATGATATGATACTATCTGTCGATCGATCTGTCTAATCTATCTATCTATCTATCCATCTATCTATCTATCTATCTATCTATCTATCTATAGTGAAATATATATATATATTTATATTTATATTTATATTTATATTTATGCATTGATATTGGTAAAGAGGTTTAGGAGTCAGGGGGTTACGGTTTAGGGGTTCAGGGGTTTGGGGTTTCGCGTTTGCCATTGAAGCGGCGGGCATGGACCTAACGGGGTCGTCCACCACACCACCTTGGCCACTGCCATGTATGACCCCGATCCTCCACCTTTGGCGCAAGATTTGAAGCATTGACCCTGGAAGGCAAGGGGTGTGGATGTTGGAAAGCTCATTCACGACCAGAGCTGGCTGATCAAAAACCAGGGACACTTCCAGACCTACATGGAACCTTGGCCGAGACACTGAGACACTGAGAGCGACAGCTTAGGGTTTAAATTGGAGTTGTGACGACAAGACACTAGCGGTAATTATAGTCTAGTAGTGACGGTAGTGGAATGCTTAAGACTAACGATAGCTTAGTTCGGGCTTAAAGACGCGAGGATGTCGGGCTTGAGGTTAGGAGGTCGTAAGGCTCAAGGAAGCAGAGGACTTGGTACCTGGCGAACCAGAGACCGAGCGGATTGATATGGGGGTCTTACTGCGCTTCTGGGGCATATCATATCCATAAGGGGACGGTATCATGATTACTCATTATTCAGACCTCCACATTGCATGTCTTTCCTTTCCTGTGTCATGAGTACTTCTTTCCAGACTACACATTCTACGAGAAAGAGGCTCCAAAGCCCTAAGCTGCGAACTTAGCTGCTTTCATCAGGAAGCTCACTGGTGCAGAAGATGCTGTCATGAATCACGTTTGGTTGACATGGATCGAAATGCTCGAGGTTTGACGTGCAAATTCTGATGAGTGCCGAGCCATGTGCACTTCTCTGCGCAAACGACCTCCAGCCCTGAACAAATTATTAAGCCCCAAACGTTAGCTAGTTTCTCGATGTTCGAGACATTATGAGAAGTCATGTTCTTCTTCCGAGAGTTGCCTCTGAGCTTAGAACCTCTTGAAGCTGCTGTTCCAATTCTAGGGCTCCCCGAGGGTTTCGGGCTTGAGGTTCGAGGCTGTATGCTCTGGGCCCTTGAGACAGAAGGCAATGGGAGTAGGGCTTACAACTCACCCAGAGCAATCATATGACGGCATTAGTAGTTATTTTTTTTGCAAGCTCAAGGGACATCCGCCTTGCCAACGCAACGTGAGGAGACAAAGATGCAGCAGGTGCTGGCCATGCTCTCTACGCATCGTGGCGATGTTGAGATCTATAGATCGCCCTGTTTAAGCCCTCAACTTTTCAGAGTAACCTCAAGCCTAAGCTCCGGGAGCCCCCAATGTTGAAACTGAGCCCTGAACCCTGGGCCCTACAATTTCAATTCTGCCTTCCTGGATTTACGGTTGAGGCTTTGGGATGGTGGAGCTTTGGCAACTAGGACAAGGGGGCTAGCGCTGCAAGCGCATTAGCGCTAGCGTTGGGGTTCAAGATCTTAGACCTTGCAGGTTAGGGTTGTGGTCGTGCGCAGGGTTTTCAGTATCTCTCCCCATGCTTGCCTGCCGAATTATGTGGCCGAAACCGCGCAGAATAGTATGAGCTCTACATCCCCTAAACCCGAACCCCAGTTTCTTCGTATGCTACGGAAGCATAGTGAGGGGCAGGGGCTAAAATCTTCAGTGTTCACGAGCAGAATTTGTTTTACTCCTGAAGTTGCCGATGCGAAGTTCTTCCACACGGCGCCCAAACTAAGCAGGTTCGAACTCCCAGCACCACAGCACCACACAACCCAGCCCTTCTGACTCAGTGGTAGTTTGAGACCCCAAGCCGCACCGGCCGAGGGTGACAGGCCTTCGCATGGACGATCCTGCAGATGCTGGGTGGGTGAGAGGCATAACCCCTTTTAAGGACAATAGCTTCTCAGCTGCCCTGAAGAACGGGGACAGCAGAGTTAGCAAACGCAACGCCGCAAATCCTGTGCCTCGCCTGCTTGTGGGCTACGGGGACCAGGAGTTGATACTCGTAGGATTCATGGTATGTATCGTAGTAGTCGCAGTCATCTTGCGTTATATCTATAGGACTAATGGTGTTTGCTGCAATAACAACAATCCTAACGTTTATTAATAGTCATCATGATAATCTACCATGCAGTGGCGCAGCTCGAAGTCCTACGCCGACTGTCACGGCCCGAACGGAAGTTTCCATCGCAAATGCTCAAAGTCCCAAGCTCTTTTAGCCTAAACCCTAAACCCTAAACACCTACACCCTAAACCCTAGGGTGGGGGCTTGAGGGTTTAGGGTTCCAGGCTGCGCCCTAACACGGATTAACCAGAGATCAAGGAGAGGCCTCAGTGGCACGCTCCGTTCAGAATGAGGGCGCATAATGCGGGGGCCTACACAAACTTTAGGGCTTTAGGGTTTTAGGGTTTAGGGTTTAATTACCAATCCGATTTTGGGGTTCCTGGTGACACTTATCGTACAATATACCCCCAAACCCTATTCTAACTGTTAAGGCCCCTATGCCCCTAGAATGCCTACTGCCGAATCCGCCGGTGGACAAGCTCAGGCATCACATTAAGGAACCTCAAGCACCCCAAATTCTGCAAACTAGCGGATGGTCCATGGTGTAGTCAACCCTTGTGATTATTCTAACGTCCATAACCCCTACGACTCTACTTTCGGATTTGAGCTTAGCATTTATGGTGCAGTGTTCCGGATTTGCGGTTCAGATTAGTCGCAACCAAGGCCGTCTTGAGCTCAAGGCTGACGGCTGGCAATTTTTGCTAGAATCTCGGCTCGCCGGCACGGAAAAGATAGCAGTACCAAGCTTCCATCTGAGGGAAGAGGGTTTAGGGTTTTAGGGGTTATACATAGGGTAGTATCGCGAAGTGAGGTGAGAGAGAGTGAGAGAAGATCTGAGCAGCTCATGCGGTCATGGAAGTTTGAGATGATCCCGTAGTGTTTGGCTCCAAAGAGACCACAGGTTTGTGGGCTGCAGTAGTAGTAAAGTAGTAGACTGCAGTATGGCGGCTCAGCTCAGGTGCCTCGTCCAACAACCTTTGCCGGGTTCTGGTTAAGGATTCTGGTTAAAGCTGCCTTAACAAGGAAACCTTTTGTTTACTATATAGATCCCAACTATGGTAACTTGAGTTCAGTTCTTTAACCAGACTGCAGCTTCTCATTGCCATTGGAATTTGTTTGCTTGGCCGCCCCGCAGCGTGCTTGGAGGTACCGCCTCACTTTCCTCGACGTTGAAGAGCCATCTCCACATCATCGTAGGCGTTCAAGCAGCTGCCCAGCGGCGACGGGCAAGCACGTGAAGATTCAAGATGAGGTTGCGCCTCGGTCTGTGCAAGGAAGAACAAGAAACCCTTTCAAGGTTCATGCTAATTTCTTCCTGAACTCACCTGCTCACGATGATTCCCGATGTATTGCTTCAATTACTCGCAGGGTTCTGTGGTTGCGTCGCGGTCCTCCGGGCTCCAGCCAGTTCTAATTGTACCGAGTGCCAGGGATTTTCCGTGTAGCTGCCTTTTGGAGGATGCCGGTCGGTAGCATGGGATTCCAGCGAGGGAGAGTTGATTAGCCAACGACTCACGTTTGCACCAACACTTGACGCTGCAGCTCGCAATGAACCCTCAGCCTTGGCACGTGTGTAATATAGGGCCTGAATAATTAGAAGAGGGTTTTGGGGCCCATTATAACAATATACTATAGATACAATAAGGAACCTCCAAAATGGTACTGGTATTTATTTGCTTTTTTTGGTTGAGCCAGGTGCGACTGGTTTACACAGGCGACTTGGAGCCGCGAGCACGGGATTTCTTTCAGAATCTCGCATATCAGCATGCTGTCAGAGCGGCGCAATGAATACTGCGGTTGCGCCTGCGACAAGGCAGGTCTGTGCAAGGGACGAAGATTATGCACCTTCGGACCCTGCTGCGAACATGCTACCACTGCCCCCAAAAGTACTCCCACCGGACAATAATAATAGCTGGTCAGTCCTCACACTCTTGTATCTGAGTTGTGTCTATTTTCTTGCCACTCAGTTGCCGCAGAGAAGATGCTGGAGAATGTAGAAGGCAAGGTCCTTATCAGCCATGGCCCGCCGACGGGCGGTCGCCACAGGAGTCCAGTGACAAGCAAGAGATGGGGCTAAATATTCCTCCAATCGTAAACCGAAGCTCAGAGGACTTCTGTTCGAGTTGGCCCGGGCTTGGTTCCTGCCAGTTCCCGCACCATGCGCAGTGGCTGTGCACTGCTTCATGGTGCAATGCTGTCAAGCCACGCTCTCGCAGAGCAACTCTTCAGATTCCTTGAAGTCGCATTTGGCAGAGGCGCGTACATTTAGACATCGACCATTTGGCATGATAGATCTGCAAACGTCGAAGCACCCTCTGCGCCGTGTGACCTTCACGGGATGCTGCCAGGGGGGCTAGACCCACTCGGATATAAGTATGATATCATATAATCGAATAAAACATAGTACAATAGAATAGAATATAGTATAGTATAGTGTAATATAATATAGTACAGCTTACTCAGACCCACAGGCTCCTTGAGCCAGGCGAGAATCAACGCAAGTTCCGTTAGGTCTGGTTGATTAGGGTTTCTTGGGAAAGAGCAGATGCATCCTAGGAATCCTAGTTACTGGAGCCATGCACAACAGAGGACCCCATCTCGCTGACCCAAAGTTCTGCACTAACACTTCCGCAGCATCACACTCTGAAGATCCATCTAGAAGCCACAGTTGGTGCAGCATTTGGAAGCAGACGGCAACGTGATGCAGTGATGCCCCGCTGAAAGAAGAGCCTTAAGCTCCTAACTGTTGCATCACATCTAACTCTGTGAGGACATGCAGATCTGCGTCGTTTCAGCTGTCACATCCTGAACGACAGTGTCAGGGGCATCCACTTGTGCATCAACTCCCCTGGACTGGCGAACTTTGTTGCTACATGCTGGGACGCGTCTCGGGTTGAGTAGGCGGTTAGGGGTTCAGCTGGGGTATCGCTCATCATTGGAAGTTTGCCGCGGAGTCAAAGATGTTATGATATGTGCAACAAAGCAAGGTACGCTGTTCATGCTGCATCTTCGCGTTTTGCACGGTGTTTCAAAGTTTTGCTGTCCTGCTGCTGACAGCCCTCGCCGCAGCAACAACACTTACAACAACAACAACAACGACAACAACAACAACAACAGCAACAACAGCCACAGCAACAGCAACAGCAACAGCAACAGCAACAGCAACAGCAACAGCAACACAGCAACAGCAACACAGTAACAGTAACAACCACAACAACAACAACAACAACATCAACAAGAAGAAGCACGACAAACACAACAACCACAACAACAACAACAACGACGGCGACAGCTACAGCAACAGCTACACAGCTGCAGCTACAAGAAGAAGAAGAACAACAACAACAAGCACGACAGCCACAACAACCACCACCACCAACAACAACAACAGTGGCAATTCAGTTCAATTCCTGCTGGTCATGTTTGACTTTTGTTAATCGCAAGGGCCTGAGGCCCGGGTTCAGATTCAGGCAGCAGGGCAGGACGCGCAATGAGACGGCCACTTCCAGCCGAGGCTAGTCATACGAATTCCGAGAAGGTTCGCGCAGAAATCATGTTGAGCATCGAAGCGGGAGCTCACAATACTCTAGGGGCTTTAATAATTACCTATACCACTTTGTTGGGGACTCCTTATCATAACTATAGTAGAATGTGCCCTAAAACCTATTCTAAACATAAAGGCCCCTACAATAGCTCATTGTCGATTTTTTATTTGACACAGAATGAGGATTTTGATTTGTGACACTACGACCAACAATTTGACGGACTACACACATGAAGAATATAGATAGTTGATAGCCTCCAAATCCAAAATTCAAATTAAAACAGACACAATATTTTAAGTTTCTTTGATTTTTAAAGAAATTCTTGAAGAATCTTGGATAATATGGAATTATAATTAAAGATTAGATCTAAATTGAATAAGATCTCAATATATTTTCTATGGAATAATTAGGAGAAGCTGAAATATTTATTTTCGTTGATTTATTTCTATAGAATTTCTCTAAATGAAAAAATAAATAAATATAAAAATAAAATTTCTAATAATAGAAATAGACTTTATTATCTATGAATTAATTTTATATATAAGGATTAGAATAATATGAATAATTCTAAATTTTTAGATAAAGAATATAAGTTGATATTACATGTAAAATAATCTCTAGAAAATGAAAAGAAATTTGAAGGTTTAGATATTGAAATTGAAGTTTAATTTAGTTAATAAGAGATTATATTTAAATAGAAGATTTTATTCGATATTGGTCTCGATTTTATTGGCTTTTTTTAGATTGAGATCCGTTTCTTGATGAAAGATTTATATTATTTCTATATAAGTTATATATATATATAGGAGTGAGATTGCTTAATAATAGAAAAGAAATAGAAAGATAAGATGAAGATTTAATAGAAAGGTAACTATTAGTAAGAAAAATTATAGAAATATATAAAATTATATATTTATATATCGCAAGCAATTTATATAAATATAAGATCTAATTTTTGTTTCTGAGGAATATTTATAGCTTATATAAATGAAATTTAGAATCTTATTCTAGAATATATATATTATTAAGTAATATTTTTTAGATTAATAGTATTATTATGAATATTATTTAATTACTCTCACCCGAATTCAGATGCTAGGCGCGTATCGACATCGACTCTCATGTTACGAATAGAAAAATAGTTACTCTATAAAATACTGCCGCTTGCTCCGATTTCGGATTTGTGTACGACGGGTACGAAACTACGAAAATCTTGGGATTTTGGGATCGTTTGTATGCTTGTGTCTGTTTGCTTTTAAAATTAAGGCGGGCCCTTAGTACGAAATCCAGAAAGTCTTGGGATTTCGAGGGTTTTATATTGGACGTTCTGTGTGGTCGGGCAAAATATGATTTCATGTCGCTCCAAATTTCTGAGAAATTCAGTATTTCGTACCACGACATTTTCGACCAATTTTATTTCGAAATCTAGGCTTCATTTCCATATACGGCTTTGACAAATATCGGATATCATCGATATTCAATAGCATAATGAATAATTGGCTACTTGATATATATCACGTATATAATTTATTCTAGCATGGTAAAATACCTTGAAGACTTATGATATTTATCGTATTTTCGCATGAACCGATCAGAACGCAGCTATAGATTGGAACGTGGAAATGCAAGTTGCTGGCGAGGGCATTCGTTTGGTGGGGAGTGTCGCGGAGTGACGGGCGAGGGAATGTCGAGGTTTGTCACGGGAGAGTGTCGGAGTGGTGGGCTGGGGTGTCGCGTTGGAAATGGGAGATGTGTGAGTGTCGTGGGGAGTGGTGGGCGAGAGTCGAGGGAGTGTGGCGGAGTGCCGACGTGTGTGTCGTTAGTATGGAGCGGCGGGCGAGAGTGAGGTTTGATTCGTTCTAAGTCTCATAATATATTCGATGGAGCTCTTAAACCCTCCCCCCAATATTTAACGATGCTCCATTCCTTTCTTCTTCTCCAATATCTACGACATTCTTCCAAATTTGGTGGATATCTCCTCTACCCGCATGCCCTCGCTACCGATACATATTCTATATCCACAGCACTCCCACCTCGCGAAATTCCTCTCTACCCGCCCTCGCCCGCCACTCTACGATATTGCCCGAATTACAAACGCCCTCGCCCATTTCTCTGCGACGTACCCCTCGACCCGCTCCTTCCCAACCTCCACCTTTTTCACGAATATCTCGCCACATTCCACTAGACACCCTATCCGCCACTCCACGACTATATTCTTATAAAAATTAGGTTCATTTATTGAAATTGTTATTGGTTTGATTAATGCGAAGATTATAAAGAAAATAATAATAATAACGAAATTCTTTCTCGTAGAAAAAATATATACATAATATATAATTCAATCTTTAATTATATATATAGAGAGAGAGAGAGTAGCGAATTATAAAAAATAGAATAGAGTATATTTAATCTAATATGTCATATTTCTATATATCGAATTTATATTTTATGAATATATATTTAATATTGTAGATCTTAATTCATATTTCTATTTAAATAAAGTAAGATCTTGAAAAATAAGAATATATATTTAGATATTCAAAAAACTATATATATAATAGAAAATTTTCTTTTCTATCGGTAAATATTAGACAAATGAATTTAGAAGAACAAGATATATCTTTATTTTCAAGTCTATATAGTATTTTTTATTCTTTTCT
>CAJNJA010015340.1:0-11801 GCA_905231915.1 Symbiodinium necroappetens | reverse complement strand
GGCACAAGAACCAAGAAACCAAAGACCAGAGGACCAGAGGACCAGCGGACCAGCGGACCAAAGGACCAGGGACCGAGGGACCAGCGGACTAGCGAACCAAGGGTCTAGCCAAACCTTTTACAAACCCACTTTGGCCAAACCTTTTAAAAAAACAACCCGGGACCCCAGCATACCCCTAACCATAAACTGTAAACGCGGCCTATAGCTGATCGATGAATCCAAGAAACATGATGCGGCCTCGTCCGGAAGACGGATCCTCTTCTTCCTCCTCAGCCATGTTGATCACGGCCTGCTTCAGTTCCTCATAGTTCCTCATACCAAAGCCAGAGACATTGCTTTTCACAAGCATAAAGAAACAGCCGCTCAAAGTGTGCCAGAGCCTCCCAGGCCGCAACTGCAGGTCGCTCCCTCTCTTAGTTTCGCTTTCGACCGAGGCACACATAGAACTGCTGCCAATCCGTGGGCTCCTAGCAGCAGCATGACTCGAGGCGAACATCTGAGATATGCCCGCAAAGAGACTGGAAAATGAGCCTCCTTCACGACAGATCAGAGTAGATCCCCGACCCGAAGTTACGATTGCACCCTGTCCTGCGCAACCTTCTTCGTGAACCCCATGGCTATGGCTACAGCTGCCTACTGGATCTACACTACTTTGCATCTCGTGTGACTAGGTCTGCTTAAAGCTGTGGTGCATTTGGGATGTGGCCTTTTTTGGGGGGGACGCTTTTTTTCTGCGGCGCCTTCAGGCCAAGAAGCTACGAAGCTCTCTGAGGAGTTCCACGCGGCCCGAGCTGGGTGAAGCTGATACTGATGCCTCTCCCGGTACCGGAAGCCGAGCCTCATCAATGCTATCAGTGACAGGCGGTCGATCCTGCACAGCAAAAGTTGGCAAAGGAGGCATCTAGGCGATTAATCTTCATGGCGCCGACGGGCCTGCAGAATCGCGGCCCAGGCATCCATGGCCGCCTTGGCCACTTCATTCTGCGTTGCGCTGACGAGTGACACCATCTCCTTCCGGGATGCCATGAAATTTTTATGAAATAGTACGATATCATGCCACGTTTCAGTACACATGGTCCACATGGGATTTATCACTCTGTCGCCTTGGTCCTTCCGGGAACCGTTCATGCTTGCAAGAAGCAGGCGCTGTGCATCCCATTCGAGCAAACTTCACACCCGACCGGAACACAACTAGTCTCCGAAAGCCATGTCCTGCAGCAACGGCGTCCACCTGACCAAACGGTCTTGGACTTCACAGCTTTCGGAAGAAGACATGGAGTGTGACAGCTGTGTCATCCCAGGGTGCCTCAGGAAGAAGCTGAGGCCCTCAGACTGCAGCGAAGCGGTAGCCTTCCATTGCAAGAAGGAAGGACCGTTGATTTGGGAAGGCTTCTGGAAGCAGGCTTTTGAAACATTAGTGGCCCGTAGGAGCCCGGCCCAAGCATTGATGGCACAAAGCCTCTCCGAAACGTCTCGGCCTTGTATGCAACTCAGTCGAAGTGCAGCTGAAGACTCAAGCTGAAAGCAGCGGCTAGAGCATTCCAACAGTGCTCTGGAGTTGTACCTGTTGAACATATAGTATTTTCGAAGCCTCACACCCTTGAGCAATGGAACTTCCTCGCCAATGCAGCGGCCACATCGAGCGCGACCAGTCAGGACTGCCACAGCACGCAGCCGCGATGACACACACGTGACTAGGCATGCTGCTGTCGAGCATGCCAGCAATCGACTGTGGAAACGGTGCCTCGCAACTCGGGACCAGATCATGCATTACCAAAACCGCAGTGCGAACTTTTCATCAGCGACAGCTCAGGCGTCAAACCGCCTCGTGACTACTGAGAAGAAGTTTTGCCGATGCAGCGCTTCGTCCTGCCATATGTGAAGCAACACGACAGAAGAGGCTTCGCATCATACTCGGTCGTGCAATGCTGCAACTTTTCGAAACAGGCGACATGTGCGCGTGTGCGCATCGTGTTTATTGCAATTGTTTCGTGTTCTTTGTGCGTTGCTACTCTTGGTATCATGACTAGTTCTTGCCTTTGTTGCGATGACCATCGTTATCGCAACGTTACCACTCTGAGCATCCCCGTGATTGTATCTGCTAAATAGCTATCCCGATAAGTGTTGCCATTTCTGTGACTTTGTCACCCACTTGGCACGCCGATGAAAGCGTTGCCGTTGCTATCATTACTGGTTACATACTGGTATGTATGTACGCCATATATATCTGCACACAGCCAGACAGACAGAAAACACATACATGCACATTTACTTAGGAAGCCGGAGCTTTCCTGCGAAAGTCTCCTTCTGCTCCTAGAGCCATGTCTTCTATCAAAAGTTCCTTGGAGGTTTCAGCTCCGCTACCATGCGAAAGTACGCTGTACCAGCATAGAACACAAACACTACCCTAAAGTAGAGCGTGCACTGCGGCACTGCTCACTCAGCTTCAGAGCAAAGTAACCCTGAAAGTCGCGGAACGCCTCTTTCCAGCGACTGCCCAAAGTGCATCATGATCTTGAACCACGGAAGTGGCATGGGAGAAAGTGGCGAGAACTCTCACTCTATACAGTCTCATAAAACAAATCAAACAAGAAAGAAACAAACAAACAACAACAAGGTACAACAACAGCCTCCAACAGCCTCCGACTCATGGTCAGTGTATCTGGACAATACAGCTCAGCATCTATAACGGGCACAGGAGATGTCATCTGGCCTTTTGAGCCTCATTGTCATTCCATTCGCAGACTCCGTGCACATGCGGAAATGGAACAACAGCAGTTGAGGGTACATTTCGGCGGCCGTGCGGGTATGTGAGGAAGCATCCCCAGCTCATATCAGGGATCGTCAACAGCCTCGCGGTTGGACTGCCACCATTTCAATTTCAGACCAGGCAGTCCACCTCCATATCATGAGAAGCGTCGAAAAGTTGCCTCCCCCCCCACATGTAAACAAACAGAACTACACCTGAAGTTAACCACACGTGGGTGAATACGCTGTCGAGCCTATGTATACATATGTACACATGTATGTATATATATATATGTATGTATATGTATGTATATATATATATATTAATATGTATCTATATATATATATATGTGTGTGTGTGTACGCATACGTACACACATACATACATACATACATACATACACACATACATACATACATACATACATACATTTTTAGCACTCGCACTCGGCAGAGCAGGCGAGGTAATTACATACATACATACATACATACATACATACATACACACACATACATACATACATACATATGCACATATGATGTATTATTGATGCGCGTGTGCGTATCCGGGGGTGTGTGCACGAAGAGCAGCTCCCGGCTTATTGGGAGATGCTCATGACGAGTCAGCCCGATTCAACATTTCGCCCCGTCGTCCTGCGATAAACCCAAGCAGGCGTGTCACGCAGAGTCTCACCGAAGGATCACCTTGCACAGGAGGCCCATGACTGAGAGGAGAATGGAGAGGAGAGGCAAAGCTAGCATTGTGTCAGGACAGGAGGCAATACGGATCTGCTAAATCCTTCGCCAACTTGTCCGGCACATTGGCCCTGGCCAAAAAATCCTTGCGAGACCATTCATGCTGCCGTTTCTGACGAATGCCCGATTTTTGCCCACCCGCAGCAATGCTGAGCCTGCCCGCGCTCGTAGGACCCCAGCCTTATACGAGGGTACTCTCACGGGGAGCGGCTTCTAGTGGGATGTCCCCAGTTGCAGACTACAGCTTCCGGTGCATGGAAAAGCTTTTCCTTGACACGTGCGTGGCTGATCTCTTGACTCCTTGCGTCAAACAACGTGCGTGTCTAAGCACAGTTCAGAACGGACAGTGGGCTAAGGGCGGCCGGCGGGATGAAATCAGGGCCCGCCAAAACCCCACTTTCAGCACAGCTCTTAGAGTTGAGACTGCTAAGCAACATAGCTCAACGATCAATTCTACGACAACTTGCTGTACAATCTGTGCGAACCCTTCACCTCGGCTCTTGCATTATCCTGTAGCAGGTGCAAGTTCTTCGCGAATGAACATCGTCCAACTTCCGACTGGTAATGCGGCAGACTTCACTTTCAGGTAAAGGTCAGAGACCAGAGTCTTTCTTGCTTTTGCCTGGTCTGCTGCATTCATCTTTGCGGCAAGGCACTGCGAATAAAACCAGCGCCGCTGCTCGTCTTCAGTCTTCAATGCGAGGTACTCGTTCACCTCTTGCATGTTGCCGACGTCTGGGCCATCCCATGTGACAACTGTGTCGGCGTAGACGGTAGCCGTACCACACTCACTGTCCAGCTCACTAACGATGGTGGACGCAGGATTGTACTGGGACGGAGGAACTCTCCAGCTCAAGTTGTTACCACCGAGAGCCCCAATGCAAGCCTCGTTGACGATCAATTTCTTGGCAATCTTTTTCAGATATCTCTCCTGCACCAGCTTGCAGCTTTCGAGCTTCAGATTCAGATGGCTCCATGATGCTTCATATTACAATCTACTTTGCTCAACAGGTTTAGGGACCGTATCCTTCTGGACGATCAGGTGCTCGGCACGCTTGGAAAAAACGTACACGCCAGGGGCCAAAACACGGGCCGTTCCGTTCAATTGCTTCACCTTCGCCACCGATTTGGAACAATTACTCAACAAAGGCAAAATCACAGTCAGTCCACTGAACGACGACTGTCATCCAAACGCATCCTGATTCACACTTCTTGGTATGTCTTGCTGCAAGCGAGTTGTGTCCGCGCCTGTTGAGCAGTTTCCTCCCCGATGAAGCTGACGTCTGGCGTGGTCCAGCGCATTGCCGTTTCAATGTGGTGCCTGAACGGTCGGATCCATCAAAGCTTTGTAACACTTGGCCACGTGGCCTAGCACCGTTTCTAAAGTCAGATTGTTCCGTGATCCTGACCTCAGCTGCTTCAGATGACGCATTGCGTTCGGCTCGAGGCACTCCAGAATCCTACCGCCAAGCCGCCATTGACATGACTGACACAACCATCTGTCCGCTGCAAACTTCTATGGATTATTCAACAGAGCTTCAGTTGTCCCTTCCTCTCTCCATGTCTGTCATCCACGACACACGGCAGGAGACGGACCCCCTCAAAAAGCGCGATGGCTGTCGTTGGTGTCATCCCATCCCCAACTATAAGGGCTCGTCGAGGCATCCTGGGTGTCTCCCTTTGCCCTGCCCCCTGCACTCTGTCACTGCGCGTTTGCAGAGTCTCTGTAGTCTGCCGTGTGCCGTGCTCTGAAATCACTGTCTTCTCGAACTAACTGCCGAACCCCGTGTCAAGTTGGTTCCATTTTTCGGCGCATGATCGCCACAACAATCTACAGCGATCTGCACATTGGTGCCAAGAGTGCTCCCGCAAAGCTAAGCAGAACAGAAATTTTGTGTTGGTGATTCTTCCCAGGCGTGCTCACGTCCTTCCTTCCTGTTCCTCATACTGGACTCAACTGCTCGACTTGCACATGTCATCCTTACTTTCCCTTCCGCCTTGCTTCGTTTTTCCTTCATTCTTACCGGCAAGTTCAAGACCCAAGGCCCAAGGCGTTCAACCAGACCCCGTGTGTGACATGCGCTGGAGCTTGTGCTCGGCGCTATGTATGCAACTTCGGGCAAGTCTCTCCGACTTGGTGCGAGTACAAGTCAGATGGATTCCCTGACGACACAATGCCTGTCGGTAATGTCCTGTCCACCTTCCATCGTGGAGCTGTCTCTTCACAAGCGGTCTGCCGGCTTTATCTTGCCAGGCTCGAGCGCTCTCCCCCACTCTCTCTCTCTTCCTCGCCACTAGGCAACAAGGGAACCCCCTCACCCGCACCCTGGCTTATCTGACAAAGGAGTCTCTCAATCCATCTCTCAGGCATGGAGCAATTCAAGCCCCACCGATCTCACTATTTTTCCCTCAGTGTCCAAGGGTTGGCACTCCTGCTCTCCAGGGCGGCCATCACAGTCTCGAGCTTCGCATCCAGGTCTGCCATGCTCTTGCGAGGTACAGCTTTGGTACACCTTAGTTGGCTTTTGTTGGCTTCCTAGCTAGATTCTAGATACTGTGGCGAGATGGCTTTCAGCCGCCCACTCTTGCGGATGCGAAGACGGAGATGTCTGCACACTGGAGCCGGTCTCAGAGGCCTCAATTGGCGAGCGAAACTGCGCACTGCAATGGGCCAAAAAGCCGAATCTTTCAGAGGTGGCCTTGCTGAAGCCTTTGCTGCCTGCCACCTCCCATTCGGTCTCACGAGGCAGGATCCTGTGTGTTGTTACTCACAGTCGCCATCTGCAAAAGTATTGCAACTGGTACTTGCTCTGCCCATTTGGTTTTCAGTCCTTGGCGACCGTCGTGGGCTGGAGAAAGTTGTCGACTTCGCCCGTAGCCGTGAAACCGCAGCAGTTTCGCTTTGCGAGAGCCTTCGCAAGTAGAACTCCTTCAGCCGACTGATGCTACCTCAGTGGAATCCAGGCATCACATGAACGGGCAAAAATCCAACACCTCGCCTAGAACTGCACACCTGCGAAGCTTAGATGCTCTTCCTCTCCAAGTCAAGTTGAACTTCAAGCGATGTGTCGGACTGTGACGGGATGTGGAGCTCAGACATCGAGGCACTGCTGGAGATCGGCGAATTCATGGCCGAATGCTACTTGCAGCACACTTGGGCCGTTCTGCAGCTGGAGGCACAAGCTCGCACCACCCTGATTTCAGAGGCTGCTGTGCCTAGCAGAACTGGGTTCGTGTTCACTTGCACAGCAGCTTTGCACCGGGCGCATCCATAAGTTCCACAGCGTTAAGCTTCAGGAGCAAGTCGTCCGTCAAGAAAGAATGGAGGACCTGTGGGACGGATTCGGTGTGGTTACATGTTCGATCATGTTGTCAAACATCCAGAACTAGAATTGGTGCAGGCGTGGCTGCTGTCATAGACGCAATCGCATCATGTGATGTAGATGCTGTACATACACGAGGTGTGCGAGCAGCCCTGCCAGTCGGCAGGCATGGGCATGCAACATCATGCAACATCAGCAGTAGCAGCAGCAGCAACAGCAGCAGCAGCGTCGCTGCCAGCATGCTGCAGGTAAGAGTCCTGAAGACGACAAGAATAGCAGAAAAGCAGCGGCCTGAAAAAAACAACAAAGCTTCAGTTAGTCAACAGGTTTGAAAAAAGGGCCTGGTCCAGCGCCTTGCGGGATTCCAGCCTTGGGCTCGCGGCTCAGGAACTCTGGCAGATTCCGCTCGCATGGCCTACGATCGCGCAACCATGATGCCTTGGAATCCCAGGTCCTACGTACTTTCAATCCATTGGGGCGAGCACGCAGCAAACGCCTCGTCGGCAACGCGGCCCAGCTCCACAAACAATGCAAGGACGCGAATCCGCTGCACCTCGGCATTGCATCTGACAAGTTGTCTGCCAGGCCCTTGAAATCTTAGGGCCCAGTCATCCGACAGCTCAGGCAGCCGTGACTGGAAGGACTCCTCAGTGGAGATCGCTTACATGGCACATACCTGTGGGCACACTCTTCATGCGGCTGAAGAGCCAGCAGGCTGGAACCTGCAAACCCACCACCGATGACAGCCTCGCTCGGACTTGCCATGATGCTGACACACGCCATCAATGCGTTGATCACAGCTTCGGCCGGTACTTGCCGCCCGGCAGGAAACTTCGCAGCTGCACAAACCTCAGCTGGCCACACATTGACAACGGCTTGCGAAACCCTTCTGGTAGGCCTGCGGCCTCCGCCCCCAACTCAAAACGAGACATACAAGGTCTGGGTGCGCCCGCTGCTCGTGCAGCAGCTTCTGCTACACCAGTATCCTCATCCAGAAGCAACGGCTCACCTGCTTCCAGCGCGTCGGAAGAGTTCGACCCCTGCTGCCTAGCCTGCTGATCCAGCAGGCTTATTGCAACCTTCTGCCGTTTCATTCTTGGTGCGTTTTTTCCACGCAACGCGCAGAGCACACTGTATAGGCGGAGATTCATTCGATCACCGGAGCCAACGTCACGGAGGCTCAGGAATCCCAAGGGTTGGGACCAAGAGCTTAGGCGGTTTATGGAGTAAATATATGCAAGATTACGCAATTTCTCAGGGCCTATAGGACTTCTTTTAACCATGGATTCAAGGTCGGCTCACTGGACCTTATTGCCTAACGGAGACTTTCTGCTTCGGGCACACCGCAAGCTTTGCGGAAGTGAAGCTGGAAGTGACAAGCCCGGCCCAACAAACCCTCGGGGCTTCTCTCGGGTAGGCTGGACCGTTCCACATCTGAAGACTTGAAAACGGCGACTGCTGCTGGGTAACAGCTCAACAGCACGACTAGCGCTGGATAAACTACCCCATGCACCCTGATAACTCAACATTACGAGCTGAAAGTTGCAGCGCCAACAGTTGAAAATCGCCTCTGCCTGCGAGAGAACCGCAACTATTCTGTAATCAGCATCAAAGTAGTATGACAGTTTTATCTCTTTGCTAATGTACATTATGCTGTAATACCACTGTAACTTAACACATTACACCTCAAATGAGGCATTCTTGATGGCTTGACTGGCCACCCTCTGGCAGCCTTCTAGCTGCCCATCAAAGGCTTCAGTCAAAAAGTCTGGCACAGCCTGGCCTTTGGCGAAGTCAGCCGCTGTCCAGTTGCGCGAGTTGCGCGAACCTAGCTTGGCGCCAGCTGCCACCAGGGCGGCAGCAGCTTCATACTGTCCCGACATGACAGCAGCCATCAGCGCAGTCTGACCATTAAGGTGATATGCCCATCTTGTCACGAAGGTTGGCTTGCTGTAACGGTGCTGGATGGACTTTGCGCTGAAAAGGACATGTGCGGCGGCGTTGCTGGACATCGTCGCCTGTACATTCGGATCGGTTCGCAACTCCAGGAGCCTCTGAACCATTTCTGCGCTGCCTCCACGAACTCCTGTAGCAGCCAGAAGGGCTTTTGACAGGTCTTCCTTGCGCAGATCCGGTCCAACTTGAACAACAAGCTCCTCCAGTGCTGCAAGCGAACCGAACATGCCCGCAATGTCAAAGGAGTTCATACCAACCACATTCCTTTTGAAGAGACTGCCACCAGCTTGGCAAATAATTCGGACCGCCTCCGGATCGTTTGCCATAGCTGCCACAGTAACGTCCGGATAGAAGTTGGAATCGAGATTAGCTCTAGCAGAGAGCAAGAAGCGCATCGCTGAGTGGTGCTTGAAAAGGATACAAATCTGTAGCGGCTGAGCTCCGATAGGCAATCCCGACTGCGGCTGGTCCTTGCGGGTCCAGCGGTTGATGTTGGCCTTCTGCTTGAGCAAGCCCTTCAGCACCGCAGTGTTCCCAAGAAGCGCGGCATAGTGCACCGGCGCCCAGCCGGACCTGTCAAATTCATTGACCGTCGCAAAGCCGTTCTGGTAGAGGAACTGATGTGCCATCTGCGTTGCTTTATCTGCTCCTGTGGTCTCATCTGGCTCAAAACCAGGAACTAAGTCCCTTATCGGACTTGCAGGCAAACCTCTCAGGTAAAAGCCCTGCATGTTCAGAAGCACGCGGTAGGATTCGAGATCCTGCGCCTGCAGCAAAAATCTCAGCTTGCGCAGCAGCGCGTTCTGAAGAACCACAGCGAGCTTCTCGCGATCCTCTGCCTTTGTGTATTGGCCTTCACCTGCAGAACCTCCCACTCCACTCAAAATGGACGATACGAGTTCCACCGATGTGCTGCTCTTTATCATGACCCAGGACTGATCCTTTGAGAGCTCTCGCAAGACTCTTTCGACGCGGCACCACCCGCGCTCAGACCAAGTGAATGATGTGAACACTTTTTCAAGTGAAAGGCTCTCGATCACAGGGCAAAGGGCGAAGAAGAATCGGCACCTTGCAACGTACGCTGGGATGCTGCCGATGGCCCGGGACAATTGGCTGCCCTCTTGGCGATCAAAGGTGTTCAATGAGATGCAGCTCTCCAACTGCGGGCACGAGAAGTAATCGTACCAAACGAACAGTGGCGCCTCTTTGAGATCAGCCGTTTGCAGAGGTCTCGTCCTTGGCACATGAACCTCCGTGAATGCATCCACGGGAATATGGTGCAGATTCGAAAGCATGTGCGTCAGGGCATCCTGCAAAACGCGCAGCTGCTTGCTCTCTGGGTCCGGGTGCTTACTGCCAACCCATTGATGCGAGACAAAGATGGCATTGCCCATGGACGCGTCAAACTCCACTAACACGCCGGCTGCTTTGAGGTCTTCGTGTGTCTCCACTTCTGTCATCTGGAGCAAAACCTCTGCAGGCACGGTGTACATGGGAAAGAGGAAGGGTGCAAACTCGACATCCACAGCTCCTTCGTCCGTTCGGTCCCTCAAGGATCTGGCAAATTTCGCCAATGCACTTTCAGGTCTTCCCGAGCGCCCGCAAGCCATGGCTTTGGAACTTAAGAGAATTTAGGCCGGATTGTTGTTTGATGTCGTATTGCTGTTGATTCAGGGTCTTGGCATAGTGGTGCAGGGTTTTCGTTCAGGTTTTGCGGCAAGGTGAGGAAGTGGACGATGTACAGCTCGTCGCAAAATTATGTCCGGGGAAAAGCATCACACAAGTATCAAACCCGGCCACGACAGCCACCAGTTGCAAAGCAGCTGAGGCGACGGCACAGATTCAGCATATTTGCCTCCAGCAGTCTTTCCAGCGTTGCCTGCCGAGGCCCATGACTGCATTGGGTGCAACCAAAGCCCTCCGCGAACCTGAATGCGTGATGTACTGAGGCAACGGCTTCCCCGTGAGTGGCAAGCCGACACACCAACTTCGCCACCATGGAGCGTAACTGAATTGACTATGATGTGTTAATGATCGTGCAGCTATGCACACGCAAACGGCCCATTGTCAACTGAGTCTGCAGCACGAGGATCTGCCGCAGTTGCTCCCTCGGCTCACATTCCGGCAGTGTTGGAAGGTTGATCTTACCGCCACCGGTCATCCCGAGAGCTGTCCCAAAAATCAAACCAAAGCATGTCACGAGCAGCCTGACAGCATGCGTCGAATCCAAATATGCTGAGCACATAATAATGACAGACGCAAGTCTCCGACCTGTTGCAAGAAGGCGTTGACGTCCGCTTCGAGAAACATGGGTCGGACCTGATCGCAACATGACATAAATTTTCAAATCCGAATGTACCTCACGATACCGCCTCGTCAAATTCGGTAAGGCCTTCCAAAGCCAGTACAAGGGGCCTTCGGCCGCTGATTCAACATATTGTTGCGCCGCGAAGCCGCAGGATCCGAGAGTGGCACTCCACATCATCTGACGTGGCCGATGCCAAGGCCTGCCAAGAAGTCTGCAAGTTTTTCTTGTCACCCACCTTGCGAGTAGTCATAGTTACTGCGAAACAAGTTGCCGAGCCTCGCAAATTTGTCGCACAGAGAAGCTGTCCAACAGGAGCCGTGCAGCCTGCCCCGACGCAGTGGCACAAATGCACTTGACAGTATTATCACATTATGTATCAGTATTCCAAACATTTCCTGTTGTCGTAATGACTCTACATACGCTCTTTTCTGGTATGGCTGGCTTAATGAATGCTCAAACGCTTTCGCACTACTGTGGCGTGCTGCACAAGTGGCAGCATCAACTCATCATGACATGCATGGAACTTTTTTTTTCCCGGCGCACCTTTTTGCGACTGGTCCGCCTGTGCGTCGGCAGAGCTAGCTGCCAGCGACCAGCGACAGGACTCCTACGGCGGCTCCGCCCGGAGCTCTCCTAGCGGCAGCTCGGCGCCGTCGCTGGCGTCGCAAGGCCGAATCGGCAGCCCCAGCAGGCTCTGCGCGTGCGCGCGC
>CAJNJA010015339.1:0-11417 GCA_905231915.1 Symbiodinium necroappetens | reverse complement strand
CTCTCTCTCTCTCTCTCTCTACACCCAGACGGAACAGATCGGGTTGAGTAATTTAGGGTTTCGGGTTAGCGTTTGGGGCCTACACTTTCGGGTTTTTCGGATGCTAAACCCTAAACCCAAAGACGCCGGACCCTAAACAACCCTAAGACCCGCAACCCTAAGACCGTTATCCCTCAAAGAACCCTAAAACCCTGAAGCCCCAAGCTGTGCTCCCAACGCTTCACAGGCAGCGCCCAGCGAGTCTTTAGTGACTCTTTGGGGCTCTCTCTCCGCCGGGATGGCCGTCACTGTCCTCCATTGGTAAGACCTTTGGCTTAGGGTTTTAGGGTTTAGGGGTTTAGGGTATAGGGGCTTAGGGTTTTAGGGGTTTAGGAGTTTGGGATTAGGGTTTAGGGGTTTCGGGTTTGGGGTTCGGGCTTTAGGTTGTTCTTTACTGTAAGGGTATGCTGTAATGGACAGTCTAAGGTTCGTTACAAGGAGACAGGGTTTAGGTTACTATAAAAGAGATGCTGCAAGGGATACTTTCAGCGATTTGAAGAGGGATGTCATAAGGGATACAATAAGGATTATTATAGAGATTTTTGTCAACAGGCACAAGAGGTTTCGTAATAGGTCGAGGATGTTTAGGGGTTCAAGGTAAGGTTTTGAGTTGTTATTTTTGTTTTCTTGGGGGGGGGGGTGAGGGTTTAAAGGTCTGAATACATACGATTGAATTCCTATTATTCTTGTTGCTGTATAAGGATGCTACGATATACCCCCCCCCCCCCAAAAAAAAAAGAGACTCTATTCTATTTGTCGCAGCCCTTGTATTGTCTACATCCATCCAGGCTGACCGGGGGGTTAGTGCCTCGAAGGCGCACAGCATAACTAAGGTAAATGTCCCATAACTCTCGAATTGCTAGGACAGCAGATGTTGCTATCATCAACTTAGAGGGAACAGCGTAGGTGTCGCGTCTTGATCCGCGACACAAAGGACTGAAACGGCTCTGATGACACGTGATGGCGACATTGACAATTTTTTTGGACGACTTTGACAAGCATGACGACTTTGACGGCCATGACGGCCGAGGACAGCCTCGACCTCCAGGAGACAGTCAAGAGAACACCAAGAACATGAGACAACCAGGAGATCGGTGGAAAACCCCAGGCGACACGGCCTCAGAGACACCTCACCGTGGCGGAAACTTTCGCGAGTGCCGCACGCAACAGCAGTAGTTGGCGTAACCTTGCAGGTGCCGCGCGGACGCTCGCAGGAACACTCTACAATTCACCAATGCTTCACTCCCAGCATGAGAACCCAGACTGTTTACCATGCTGTTTGGGTAATATACATACAGTACATATATATATATATGTACACACACATAGATATATACATATAGATATACATATATATATATGTGTGTGTGTGTGGGTACATGAGCAAACAATCTAGCACGACAGGTTCAGTATTGCACACTTGGTTCTAGTAAGTAGTAGTGGCGCATGTAGTAGGGCTGTAATCTTAGTGCTGCGGAAACTACCCAGAGGCTCCATAGTAGTTCCTTTTTGGGGCTCATATTTAGGATCCTATAAGGTAATCCCAAAAAGGAACTACTTTGGAGCCTATGGGTACTCCTATGTGATGTAGGGAGGACTTTCAGCATGACCCAGCGGTATGGATGACCATAGTCTCCATTGTAGTTCCTTTTTTTTGGTTTAACCAATTCTATATTAAGGATCCTAAAAGGTAACCCCAAAAGGAACTACAATGGAGCCTATGGGTATAGCTACCTTGTTGAACAGCACAAGGCTCTTAAAGAATTCTGTTGCGGATTGTAGTAGTGACAAAGAGATCACGCGCACGGATACGTTCATGACGACTCATTACGAAGATATGGTGGGAAGACTGAAAATCTACTGATAGCAGCGCACGGGACAATGAATGGTCGAACGCTTGTAGCGGCAGAGCGCATAGCGACGGGAAAAGTCTTAGTAGAATCTGACACAAATGATCCCAGGCTGTTGTAGTCTCACAGAGCCCAAAATATCCCTGCAGCAGGGAGTCATGGAGCATCCCTAATTAGACCCTGATCCCGAAACCCGAAAAGCCCCAAACCCTGCAAACCCTAAACAAGGACTCGGCCTGACGTTGCTGAGCCGGCAGTATGTCTCCTTCACCAAGCTCCTGTGCAAGTGGCTGAGGGATACGAGGCGATCCCGTCCCTAGGGTTTAGGGTTTCGGGTTTAGGGTTGAGCGAAAGCAAATGACCACCGTGTTGTTGCGGTTGAAAGGGTTTGAGGCATTTTAGTGGTGGGTCTATGTTACGATCCATGTTGGACGTTGACGAGTTCGGCAGGACACTGCCACAATCGACGCAAGCAAACTCTGCGTTCGGTTCGCTTTCCCGGCACAGCGGTCACCATGTGCTTCAACTCACCAAGACCACTCAATGGAACTGCCCGCATGTCAGCTTTTTTTGTGGATGCTCTGGCTACCTCTGGCTCATCTTTGAAGATTTTCGTAGCGCGATGTTCTTCCTGGACTGAACGGAAGCTCTCCTTTGCAATCTTTCTTCCATCACTGTCAGGGTTGTTAGTCAGAACTTCAGGGTGTAGGGTTTTAGGGATTGGCATTCGGGTTTAGGGTTATGGTTTCGTGCTCCTGTAGAGTGGGTACTGGGTACCAGCACCTGCACTGTCAGGCCGAAATGCATGCCGGAGACGTTTCCATGGACGTCCATATCGGTCAACTGCAGCTTGTCACCAATCCGTATGACCTTTAGTCTACATTTCCACAGCATTATGGCCAGTGGCAGCCTAGGCAACTACGCCGCTGCGAGACACAGGGACAAGAACAACGCAGGGCCCTCCATCATCAGAGCCTTGTTTGAAGATTTACGGCACATGGTGTTGCGTTTCTTCAAGCTGCATCAGTAGCATCTAGAATCATCCAAAAACGCATTTCAACCGACATCCGGCGAAGGTAGCCCGGTAACCCATCTGCATAATTACATGTTCACCTTACTACCTTACTCTTGTCATGTTTGGCTAAACAGAGGGTTCAAAGGGACAACGCAAGACGCAGGATCTAAACCTAAACCCGGCCCTACACCGAGGAGGCTTCGGGAACTACAGCGGCGGCGAGTTGCTGCCTCCAAGCTGCAAGTTGCAGGCTGCAAGGATGATGATGTCCTTGACGGTGGTGCTGACGCTCCACGTGTTGATGGTGGTGAGGATGATGTCAGTTGTACTGGTTACACGCATGTAGATGATGCTTCTGATGGTGATGGTGATTGCAATGGCCCTGTATGCACTTGCGCTTGACGCACACTCTTGAGAATGATGCAGGATGGCTTTCAATTTTCGCTTGAGTTTTGAGCACCGAAGCCGGAAACGCTTGAGCAGGAATCCACACACAACGGATCCGCAGCGGACCTTTGTCGTTTGCATTGTCGCATTTGTTAAGTACTGTGCTGTTATCATAACAGGCCTAGGTAGCACTGCAATGTAGTGTGAATAGAACCTCATACCGGATTAGCGAAAGCCCGCTATCGCTCGTCATCACCCTCGTCGCGGTCACCAATCCTCATCAGTCTCATCAGCAAGGGCTGTTCCCATTCCTGGGTCATGCGAACAAGGTATTGGCCCCAAGATGCGCGAGAAGGGCCAGTATCTGGCTTGTCGTCCAGCCAAGGGCGGACCTTGCCGCTTGGTGTACTGCTCAGGGGGCGCTCATTCAGAGCATGGTGCCACCTGTGCTTCTGATGTTGGGTTTAGTAGCTAAATTCTACCCGTGGGCACACCCAAACTTCTCGCTTGGCTAGGATCGTTCTGGTAGCTGGTCGCACGAAAGCTGTGATGTCCAGAGTTGCTAGACTTCTGTATTCAACGCAGGCTTAGCGCTCGAGTCGCGTCTGTCAAGTTGCTGGTTGTCCAAAAATAGGGGGCCCTAGTAGAGTACCTTAAATAGATAGTAGGGTCCTTAGTATAAGGACCCCAAAAGAGGGCACCCCTTATTTTCGGAAACTCCCATGTTCCAGACTGCACATTGAGCCTTGCAATCGCTCTAAGGGTCCTGAGTACTACCCATAGGCCCCTAAGTAGTTCCTTCTTGAGAGTACCATATAGGATTCTAAATATACACCATAAAAAGGAACTACTTAGGGGCCTCTGGGTAGTGACTTGGATGTGAAACTGGGTGTTCTTCCTTTCTTGCTTGCTGTAGGCTCTTCATTTCCCAACCTGTCCCAGTCACGGAAAGAGTCGACGGCTTTGACGCACGAGTAACTACCTATAGTCTCCATTGTAGTTCCTTTTTTTGGCGTAACCAATTCTATATTAAGGATCCTAAACGGTAACCCCAAAAAGGAACTACAATGGAGCCTATAGGTAGGTTTTTCGCCATGCCGAACTCCATTTCAACACCATCTAAGCAGAGATCTGGTTTGAGACCCTGCAGTCCTACAGGTGAAACATTGAAACATTACAAACCCTAAACCCTATAAACCAATGTTATATACAGAACACATATTCTATAAAAGCCTTTAGAGGAACCCTTTATAGAACCTTATTGCAGGATGCCTTCAAGGAACCCCCTACTACATCCGGCCTAGTTTCAGGTCTGTGAAAAGGAAGGCGCGCTTGCTGGATGGCACCAAAGCTCATGAAGTTCGGCCGTTTCGAGGACTTTGGCCCACACACGCTCACACCTCTGGCTTACGATTACCGCAGCGGTTTGAGGTGATTTTGTAGGGTTCAGGTCTCTCCATAGTAAGAGGAAGAAAGGTCGTATTCGTCGTCAGGGATGTTCGGGGATTATGGGTTTATGAGGATTATGTGTGGGGTCCATGGAGTTTTCGGAATGTTTAGGGCTTGGTAAGACTTAGGCGTTTAATTTTTTGGGTTTGGGGTATGCGAATTAAGTGGTACACTGTATGCAGTTTAGGGCCTATGGCCTAGGGTTCAGGGTTGCCTCTGGGAGGATGTTGAATAGCCCGGGGTTTGGAGAGAGAGCCACTGTGAGCCAACAAGGCTTGCTGACAAACACACGCCTCGCTTAGAAAACGTTGACTTCAGGACCCTCCTTGTGCCCTCAAACAGGGGTCTATGCTCCCAAACAAAGGGTATTTAGGGCCTTTTTCGGGGGAAGAGATGGAGGGGCACGGATTCGGGTTTAGGGTTCAGGATTATTGCTCCTCTGCTGAAGACCCTCTGGGTCGCCTGGCACCAGGAGAGCGCTTCTCGCTGGTGTTCTACAGCGCCTCGTCACTTCTGAGCTCCGACTCCTAGGGTTTATAGGGTTTAGGGGGTTTACGGGGTTTTAAGGGGGTTTTAGGGTTTAGGGTTTAGGTAAATCCGGTTGCCAGATTCTCTGGTCAAGGCTTCAGGGCGGGTTCGATGTGGTTTTGGTGTTTTCGGGGGGCCGAGGAGTTGCCAAATGTTGGGGGGGTTCGGAATGCAAGTCCTCCGGTGTCAGGGTTCTTTTGCTGCTGTGCCGTTTTGACTTACCAAAATCCCAAACGCCCTAAACCCAACAATTCTGAACCCTATAGACCCTAAACCTTTGTAAACCCTAAACCTTGAGACTGGGACTTCACTGCGAAAGGAAGACGGCCCACTTACAGCCTGCTGATGGCTCTAGGGGCTAGTCTGCAGTTTCGATGCGTTTTTGAAGGGCTTTAGGGCTGCCCTAATACCTTTAAGGTTTAGGGTTTAGGGTTTGCCTTGCACCTAGCTATCAGCCATGTCAAGACATGACACAGCGCATTCGGCGGTGAAGTACAAACGGCAGATCCCGTCCGCAGCCCGATTCAGCTCACCGCTCCAACAAAGTGGTCCCATTTGGGGTCTTGCGGTCCAGATCCTGTTTAAGGGTTTAGGGTTAATTTCAGAAAGTAGCTAGGGACCCAACATCATCCAGTCGCTCAAGGTTTTAAGTCGAGAGATTCGGCGAGTAGGGGCTAAACCAGCGAAGCTGGATCCTCAAAGATTCCTTGTCCCCCATTCCTAAGCCCTCAGACCTTAAACTCTAAACTCCCAAATTCTTGATCGTTACTACTACTGCTATTGCATTTTTTGTTATCACTATTACTATTTCGATTACTACTAGTATTGCTATAGTAGCAATACCAGTAGTATTTCTATAATTATAATAATATAATAGATTATTCGCGCTATTACTATGACGATTACTACTAGTTTACTATAGAATCAAGCAAGGTTGTGGGAAAACCCTAAGCCCAAAGCCCTAAACCCTAAACTATAGAAGCAAGCAAGGTTGCGGGAAGTCCCTGAATGCCACCGCGGCCGTGAGAAGATCTTTGCAGAGCCTGGGCTTTCGGCCACCGACCGCGGAGGTCGCCAAACCTTCAGGGTGTAGTAGGGCTTATAGGGGCTAGGGTTTAGGGCTTTAGGGGTTTAGCGTTTATACGGGCTTAGGGTTTAGTTTAGGGGTTTAGTGTTTAGGGTTTAGGGGTTCAGGGTTTAGGGAAGATGGTTGAAGACCTCGGGTTTAGAGGATCTGTGGACCTCAAGTAGGGGCTTCATTCACGGGGTTTGGAAATGTAGGGCTTGGGGGTTCAGGGTTTAGAGTTTAGGGTTTAGGGGGGCTCAGGGTTTAGGGTCAAGTGTTGGGTGTGCTGCGATGGAACTCTGCTGAGTAGGATGCAGAGAACGCACCTGGAGTTCCCTTTACTGGCATTTACGTGGGTGCGTGCATGTTCAACGTCAGATATGTACATGTATGCTTTTCTTACTACCTTATTCACGTAGCAGGTAGGGCAGTTACGGAAACAAGTTCAACCCGTGCTACCCATCAGGGTGTGACTGACTTGACGGTACAATGGCAGCACGAATTGGGAGGACATAAAGGGATCCGAACAACCAGTACTGGTATTCTGTAGCAATTAGCATCACATACCCTGAAACCCTACTCTAATGACTCAGGCTCCTACATTAGATTGGATTTTTTCGTTCCGGCATGGGTGTGCCACACCAGTAGAAGCCATGGTTCAGTTCCACATTAAGCGGCGTGTCAGTATTTTGAACTGCAGCCCAGCTTTTGGGCTGATTCCGCGTTGTCAATACATACCGTTCATATATCAGTCTATATATATATATATGTATATGTATATATATATACACACATACATAAATACCATACCATACCATACCATACCATACCATACCATACCACACCATACCATACCATACCATACCCCACACACACACACACACATCCACACACACACACACACATATATATATATACATACATGTTCGCGCACATTTCCTCTCTGTCTGTGTGTAAAGGACAGGCATGTGTATGTAAATACGTGTAGACACATGTCCTTTACTCGGATTCACCATTCCGTTGAATTAAGAAAAGCATCGTTGCAAAAGAGCACACAGGAGTGATAGATAGTATCGGTCTTAGCAAGAATACGCCATTTTCCTTGTGCAGCCGTTTCAATAGCAGGTTGGTATGTACGGGTATCTGTCTGTTTGTCTGTCTGTCAGTCCGTCTTTCTGTATGTGTGTATGTATGTATGTAAACATGTAAGTTTCCGGCATGCAGGCTCTGCGCGATGCGAAGGTGCACCTGCGCCGGCCTTCGGATGCGCAAAAGTCATTGCATGCTTTTTACAATCCGTGCCACACGCATCGGTACGATTATGACAGGAAGATGCAGAAAGCTTATCTGCTAGTTCTGGTCTTGTTCGCCTCGGGCTTAAGGCTGAATGCACGTTCAAGTTGCATGTAGGGTTGGGAGTTGAACTTTAGCATTTAGATATGTTGTATTCGACGTCTGTTCAGTACCATGTCGAAGTTTCTTTGCTGCCATCCCCGTCCAGCCTGCCGGAGCCTTTACCGGCCGAGGCACTAACCTAAAAGCTCCATCGTCAGGGTTTTGCAAAAGAAGCCGTTTTCAATTACCATGCTATAAAGCAGCCCAAAACCCTGTCATAATTTCTAAGGCAACACGCTAAGTCGGACTATTGGCATTACAGCTAGTGCGTCTGCGGCCAGTCTGCTTGCACTTCATAGTTTTTTGCTGTCAGTAGTATTGTTTGCAAGAAAATAAACTTGACGATGAAAAGAAGAAGATGAGATGCCTGCTAGTGTCTCCATCACAGTGTTTTGTTGAGCCACTGCCACAATTACCATCATTGTTTCTCATTATTTTTGTTGTTGGTGATGCTTTTCCATGTGCTTGTTGTTGTGATTGTTGTCGTCGTTGTCATCGCTGTCTTCGTCGTCGTTCTTGTCGCAATTATTGTTGTTCTTGCTACTGCTATTGCATGTTGTACTTTGGGTACAACCTAGCGGTTGATGATCGTTTACATACATGCAGAGTTGCAGTATCTTATCGTTCTATGTACTAGTGTCTATTGTTACGGTATATCCACATGTATTAGGCGATATTAAATGCCTTCGTACAATACTGCATGAAATCGCGTCGCAGGTAATTTCACGTCTGCCACGTTGCATGATCCCTTAGTTTTATAACTGCTTGCATATTGTATTGTAAACTAGAGTGCTGTAGTTAATATTGTTTCGCCGTACTGTGCTGTATTCTTTGTATGTTGTATTGTGTACATGCAGCGTGACAAAGTTTTAGAGTGTGGATCAAACAGCATGCAGCTTGGCTCGACCCAAGTTCTCTCCTCCAGCCAGTCCTTCACCACAGACAAGTTGCCGAGAACGACTCCCGCTAGACAACAGCCCCTCCCGCCTCCCCAGCTAGTCGTGCATGCTACCGCTTGCCCACAACCTTCGACCGCGCTCCCGACTCCAAACTCCCAAGTCAATGTGACTGCTGAAGTAAGCCGCGCAGCTTTTCTAGCTGTTCCTACCGAGCACTGTACCCTCAGAGATACCCAGGCTGACTCCCTACAGGGAAATAAGAAACAAAGAAACTGTTCGCGATGGCGCCTAGACTCAGAAATCCTGTCGGCTAATGTTCCCATGCGGCGAAAGATCCCGGCATTGTGCCTCAGCTTGCGCCGGACGAGGTGCAGCATGTTAGCGCACGAAAGGAAAGCGAGGCAACAGACACAGACGGTTGAATCACTGGGAAATCCTGACTTCTTCTTTGAGCATACCAAAGCTGGAAGTAGAGGCGACAGTTA
Organism: Symbiodinium necroappetens; assembly: GCA_905231915.1. Lineage (NCBI taxonomy): Eukaryota > Dinophyceae > Suessiales > Symbiodiniaceae > Symbiodinium > Symbiodinium necroappetens. The sequence goes on along the minus strand of CAJNJA010015339.1, from coordinate 2,304 downwards.
CAACAAGCGGAGTAGCGAGTAGCTGTTGCCGCTAGTACTTGTCAGTCGAAAGCTTGGTGAGAGACATCCCGCACAACCAAAACAGAGCGAGTTCTACAGTCATGTTGCTGAAAGTCGGTAAAGCTTCGTGGATAAGCCACAATCAGCTCCCTCATTAGCAGAGCTTGCCACCACGACAACAACAAAGGCAGCAACAACCACAACAACAAAAACAGCAGCAGCAGCAGCAGAAAACGCTTACTAGTACTCGTAGTAGCACTGTCAGCAGAGTATATTTGAAGACGATTACTGGCCATCATGACCTGTTCCCAGCATACAGTGAAAGTGTAATTATGATTATCCTGAAGCAAAACTTCAACGGCTGGGGCACTACTACAAGCCATATAAACTCGGAAATGATCCCTCATGCTGCGAATCCTGCATTGAGGCTTCATGTAATAAATGCTTTAACAAAGCCGTACAACACCCGTATAGCTCAGTTGATTCTGAGACATCCCCAGTTCGGCTGCGGCGGGCGGCGATGCCCTCAGGGCAGCCTTCGAAAAGCAGGCGCTGAGGGAGGGCATTCGTTTCAGTTTCTCAGAGTAGGGCCTTTTAGGGTTTATAGGGTTCGCAAGGTTTGGGTTTAGGGCTTATAAGGTTTAGAGTTTATAGGGTTTACAAGGTTTGGGGGTTTAGCAAAGGCTTCAATTCTAAAGGTTATGAGCGTTTTGGAGTTAAGGGGTTGCAGGATTCATATCGGGGTTTGAAGATTCAGACAAGGAGCCACGAGACTGTTGGCGCTTCAGTGGGTCCAAAAACCAGGGGTGTCTACGACCCTAAAACCCTCAACCCATACCCCCAACCCTAAACCCCAACACCAAACCCCTACACCCTAAACCCTTCACACTAACCTAAACCCTAACACCTGACCCCTAAACACTAACCTAAACCCTCAACCTCATCTCCTCAGAACGGTTGAAGTTGGGGTTGCTCTTTTGAGTTCCGTTTCACCCATGGACGGAGTCTAAAGCCAGAGCTACGGTTCTATACGGTGTAGGGTTTAGGGTTCAGGGTTTAGGGTTTAGAGCTTAGGGTTTAGGGTTTCGGTTTAATGTTTAGGGGTTTTAGGGTATCGCTGAAGATTGCAATCTTCACTGCGCCTCTACTTCGCCCGATTCTCCCAACCATTCCTTCATGATGCTTTTTCTTTCAGGTGGTCGGGATCCCCGATTATTCCAACACCTGCAAGACTCGAACAAAAACTACGAAGGACCTTTAGTGACTTTGGTGTTCATGAGGGCTTCGCTTCTGCACCGCGACCATGGCATTACCTGTCTTTCTTCACATTCCAATTCCTCTCTCCGAAATATGTCAACCCTCCTAACCCCAAACAGCAGTAAAACCTAGGCCTGTTGTACCTTCAAGCCTTATAGCCCTGAACATTAAACTTCTGCCTGCACGCCCTAAACGCCGCTAAGCCAAACGCTACTATTAAATAATTACCAATACCATACTCTTTTTGGTGGGTCCTTATTATTATTATTATTATTGTTATTATGATTATTATACAAAAGACCCCCAAACCTTGATCTAATTATTCAGGCCTCTACATTACATGCCAAGAGGTGGTCTCTGGGCGACTCACCCGTGACCCGGTGCAGCGACGCGTGGTGGAGCCTTGGGCCTGCACGTGAGGGTCGTTAGGGTTTAGCAGGGTTTGGGGGTTTTAGGGTTTAGGGCTTAGAGCTTGGGGTTTGGGCTTTAGGCTTTAGCTTTCAGGGTTTTTCAGGGTTTGAGGCTTAAGATAGACTTTCTGGAAAATAGGGCATGTGCTCAATGGGTGCTTGTTGAGGCTTTGTTCCAGTTTGTGATTTTCAGTGTTTCTGGTTTCAGTCTTGGAATCCATGAAAGCGTCGGGCGGGGGGGGGGGGGGGGGTGTTGTGATCCTCGGGGTAGAAACTCAAAGCTGTCCTTCGGCATTTGTCTCTCGAAAGTCGGGTGGTCATCAGTGTCGATGACTGGGGGTGTGTACTTACATCCTGCCTTAAAAGCCACACCACAAAGGAGCTGCTTCACGTGGCAGGGAGTGCGTGAATCTTGTGGAATGTAGACGTCGAGGATGACTCTAGCCGCTAGCCCAGGCCCAGACCGTAGAAGTTGGTAGACCATCATCTCCAACGCCCTCCTTCATCAACGTTGTATACTTATCGTCACCGTCGTTATGCTGGTCTTCATCGTCGTCGTGGTCACTATCGCCACTGTCACCAAAAACAGCATTTTCTTCAGCGTCATCGTGACCGCCGCACCACCACCACCACCACC
>CAJNJA010015338.1:0-11803 GCA_905231915.1 Symbiodinium necroappetens | reverse complement strand
CTATACTATACTATACTATACTGTATTATATTATATTATATTATATTATATTATATTATATTATATTATATCATATTATATCATATCATATCATATCATATCATATCATATTATATTATATTATATTATATTATATTATATTATAGTATAGTATAGTATAGTATAGTATAGTATAGTATAGTATATAATATTATATTATATTATATTATATTATACTATATTATGTTATAGTATATTATATTATGTTGTATTGTATTATATTCTATTCTATTATATTATATTATATTATATTACAGTATGGTGTGGGACCACGGTTTTTGCTGATCCGGCCTGCCGCAGAGTATCGAGCGACCTCTCCAACTCTCTTCGGCCCGGCAGCGCGGCGGAGGCTTCCTGTCGGGCCGGGTTCCTCGGAGTTCTTGTGGGTTCAGGGCTTAGGGTTTTTTTTTTTGAGGGCCCTTTTGGGGTTTAGGGTTTAGGGTTTAGGGTTCAATCCCAGGGTCCTTATCAAACCATGGCCACATCCCGCCTCCACGGTCTGCAAGGCTAGGAAGAAGAAGCGCAGAGCGGCTGCATCGATGCCAGCAGCAGCAGCGGCGGCGGCTTGCCCTCGACATGTTCTCAGAGAACGGTGGCAACATGCATCCCATCTCGTGGCATTCCCCTGCAGTCCCCGGCCTTCGAAGAGGATCCGGTCTGCGGCTTCAAGTTCACTGCGCACTTCATCCTGGAACGCAAACTTACCTCCCCAAAGCTCTCATGCTCGCATAGGGAACAGAGCGGTCTGCCCAGCAAGGCTCACGAAGTATGCCTTGTGCGTCCAAGAGGCTGCCGTCTTCCTCCATGGCCTCAACCGCACCGGCCTCGTGTCCTTGACGGTTGCTCTGCAAAACATTGGTGCCGCTCATACTTACTAGTAAGGGATTAGGGTTTGGGGTTTTGGGGTTTAGGGTTTAGGGTTTAGGCTCCTAGTAACTAGTGTTGATCCTTTGCCGCTATCTACTACTACTTGGTATGTACGATTGGCGCAAGATATCTTCCGACACGTCTTCTGGGAACATGCAACATGCAGGGCTTGCCTTCGCCGCGGCTTTGACATGCGACTTGGCTTTTGGCCGCGGTGGGTCCCTGAGCTCTCACAACAGAAGGCTTTCGAGCTGCATGCGGGGCTGTGGACGATCCCAGGTGGAGGAGGCAACAGGGTAACTTCCACATCCATCTTCCTGGACTCCATTCAGACACGTGTGCTCGAGCTTGCTCTTCACCAAACCATCTACTAATCATGCCCTAGCATGCAGATCCCTAAACCCTAAACCCTAAAACCCTAAAACCCCAAAACCCCAAAACCCTAAAGCCCTAAAACCCCAAACCTCTGCATGCTCGTCCAAGAGGCGCTTGAGAACTTCTTTCCCTCGCTGGCCGGACGGAGGTTCCTGGGACTTAGACGTCAAGCACCCGACACTCACCTCTGCTACTATAGGGTTTTTTAAGGGTTGCTTTTCTATAAGGGGTCTATAGGGTGATGCGTTCTACATGGGGTCCTTATTCAAACAGTATCACCATTGTCAGCAAGACTTTTTGAGCTTTGCTCTTCACACTGTTGACGTGGGTCGAACGTGGCGGCGTTCTTCCTCTGTATGATGAGCAGCATGCACGCATAGCCGAGGCTGGGGTGCAACTGCCACGACTCAGGCGAGCAGTTGGCATAAGGCTTACGGGTTTTGGGTTTAGGCTGGTTTACTGCTCGGATGCACCGGGATCCGCTTGCATCCGCTCACATCACTTCGACGGGCCTCCTGCATCGCCGGCCGATTCCTCGCCGAGGACTTGGTTTGCCTGATCGGCCGTCTGTGTGGGTCTCTGATTCGATCTGCTAGAAGAGGCTGACATGCTGGCAACGCGCCTTCGCTTCTGCCTGTGTTCGGCTGTGGCTGTCTTCCAAAGAGGCTTCCATGCTTCATCGGCACGGAAGGTCTCGAGGGATTACATGTAGCAGCAGTGTGGCAACCTACGATATCTCCAGGTTGTATGCCGTGGACTGCCCTCCTTCTTGCTCGGAGCGTCTCGGCTTCTTCAAGTTACGTCTAGCAGCGGATGCTCACCATGTCAATCCTGCCATCCGTCAATAGCACCTTGATGCCAACATTGCATGGGGTGTTGAAACATTCCTGTAGCCACTATCGTTTACAGCTTCAAGCAAGCAGCACGTCCTGCAAGGCAGCCCTGGCATGCAGTCTCCTGGAGTACATGTCGAAGAACAGCTTTGGAATACCATCATCCCGCAGCATGCTCCAACCTGGCATCCCCATCTGGTGCCACTTAAGTGTGGCAAGGAACTTACAGGGCATGTAGCTGGTCTTGCCGACACGTACATATAGTCATCATAAAACTCACTGTACCAACCAGCTTGCACTTGCTGCGCACAAAAACCAAGCATTTCATGACAGTTGCACGGAGGCTTGAATCAGAGTTGCTCGCGATGTTTGTTTGCGGGCGTGGTGCGGCTCAAGGTATCCACACATCAAAATATTAGATAATATAATGTAATGCAACATAATATGATATGATATAATATAACTATAACATAATATAAGGCGCAGGCAATGAGAACATGTGAGCCGAGGATGGGTTCGGGAAATAACGGGCACGAGCTCGTCGCATCTGAGGCAGGCACTGTGTGGCACCATGACCTTGAGAGCAAAACGGTTAAGTGAAGGTTGTGGACGTGATCTTGTTGATGAAGTCTGCGACCGAAACACTCGGCCACCAAATGCCCGTGCATCTTATGCTGCATATGCAAAGTTGGAGACACCAGGCTGGTGTCAAACTCCACTGACGCAGGGGCCCAGTGCGAGGGGAAAGCAGCATGAATGGTCTTATCTTCGAATATCCTGCGACTGCGATTTCGCGTGACGAACTGTCCTGTACTCACGTCTTGTGGCTGAAAAGTACAGCATAGAGATTCCCTGAAGCACAGGCACCGAAACGCATTTTTCTCACTTCCTCGGCCTCGGTCTGTCTCTCTCGATGCGTAGGCTTCCGGCAGTTCCCTGCTCGTCGGAGGTGTCATCCGGGATGGTTCCCATGAAGTCGAAGGATAGGCAGTTGCAGGAAAGGTTGAGGACCTGCAACCGAGAAGGTTTCGCTCCGAAAGGGCCAAAGAAGCCAGATCCGGGCCCTCCCAGGCTGTGTGCCTGCTTGCTAAGCCGGCGCTCGTCGTTCTTGTCCGGGACATTGATGGCACCAGTGCTCAGCTGCTGCAGCCTCGGGCTCTTGCGGACCGAAATCGCAGCATTGGAGCTCAGCCGTCCTGGGAGCCGCGAGCCCCCTGCGTCTGGATGGCAATGGTGAAGATCGGTGGCAGGGCCGTGTCCCGGAAGCTCAAAGCCGTCCTACGATGCCTGGCGTTCCGGGCATTCCGGGCATCAGCCCAGCAGACTGGTCATTAACAGCTCTTTCGCTCCAGAGGAACCACCTCCACCCACAGGAAACGACGATCCCACCACGCCTCCCTTACACTTTCCTTTGGCTTGCCTTCAGCCTGCTTATTTGTCCCGGAGCCTCAAGTGGCGCCACCCAAGTCGTGACTTCGAACCGAGCTTCGATGCAAGTGCTGTCTGTTACGTTTAAACGATGGCGAGTCAACTGCAACTGGAATCCTGAAGGCTGTCTTTGTTGGGGGTGTTCGCATCCTGCATGTCTCTGCCTTCTCCTCTTAAGTCTTACGTGCCAGAACTCGCAGCTCCACGGAACACGAGACTCGCGATGCGACCTGCTCATAGAAGGTCCTATGGTGGGCTGCATATCCTGAGAAGGCTGCATACTATAAGCACTGCTAGGACAAGAGCCAACAAAACGTACCTTGCCGAGGCTCGGGCGGTCGTCAAGTCTGTGTAGATCTCCAGACCTAGTACCCAATGCCTCGCGACAAGAAGATGTCACACATGTTCAACTGATATCATATCACCAATACCTGTGAGGTCCGCAAAAGCACGAGGAAGACGGAAAGACTTTTTGACAACGCGCTCAAAAAGCGGGGTTCATTTCCTAGGCAGTCGTATGGTCGGGAACCTACAACGAACAAAAAGCAGAACCGAGCAGCAAAAGACTCTCCTCCAGCAGGCAAGTTCTTGCACTGGAGGAGCTCAAGTCACCAGTGTCCACACATCCTTGCTACCCTGCACCTATCAGAAAATGAAAGTTGCCACTGACGGATTCGCCAGCGCATGGCCAGATTTGGCCGAAGCAGCTGAATTGCCACCAACTCATGTGGTGGTCTAGGCCGAATTATGGCGGCATGACACTAAGTTCCACGCCACCCCAGCATAACAAAAGAAAACTAGCACTACTGGAAACAGCCTTTCGTCGGAGCTACAAGACCGGCTTTACATGCTGCAGAGGGGGCTTAAGACCGCTACAACAGCGTGGAGGGATCCTGTCCTTGATAGAACTCCTGGAAGTTGAAATCGCAAGGCGGGTTCGGCAGCTCAGCCTGGGCCCAAAAAGAGGCTCCCGGGCTCCTCCCTTTAGGACCCTGGCTTTTAGTAGTGCTCCTTTTTGGGCCTAGGCCCAGGGATTCAAAAAGGGGGCTTCGGAGATCTTGGGGCCTTGTGCTTCCCTACAGCAGCCAGGCAAAGACTGCCGTGCCAAGCCGCACCATACTTCTTCTCAAAGAGGTCCCGGACAATCTTGATCTTGAACTCGTTGGCGGTTGTAGAGTTGCCTAAGGCCAAGCTTGAGCTCCGATCCCATCGAGCCAGGGAAACCTCCAGCCGAGCTCCGCACTGTTGTTCCAAAACTGTTGCATGCTCATGTTGCTGGCCCCGTAAACGTCTCCAAGCCAGATCTGCTCACCTGCCACAGAGGGGCCCAGAAAGTCCCCACTGCAAGACAACTCTTGGAAGTATGATGAGCCGAAAGAGGTGCCGCGAGTCAGCAGCCTCAATGCTGTGGAACCCTACTATGCTGAGACCTGCTGATCCCGCAAATACTATATCTCACATTGCAAAGCCTGATCCCGGAAGTGCTCGCGTCTCATCTCCTCAATCCTGAAGCTCCAAGCTTGTTACACGTCGTACCCCCTAGACTATCGCTGCGCAGGCCGCGAAAACAAACATCTGAAAACGACGGCCATCTTCTACAAACTGTTTCAGTCATAAGCATGCTGACCCCGAAAAGATACCTCAAGCAGATTTCTCCCCAAACACCCAAAGTGGGAACTTCACGTGCCTTCATCCTGGTAGCTCCAGGTGCCTCAATGAGGGCGGCACTTCAGCCAGAATCTTGGGGCCCCTTTTCAGGGTTTCAGACTTTAGGGTTTATAGGGAGTTCAGACTTTAGGGTTTAGGGGAGTTCAGACTTTAGGGCTTAGGGTTTTTTTGCTTAGGGTTTCGGGCCCCCAAACCCGAAACCCCCCAAAAAAAGCCCCAAAAAAAGCCTCGGTCCAAAGCCACCCTCTCATCCACCAAGTTTAGGGCTTAGGGCTTCGGGTTGAGGTAGGGTCCCCAAACCCGAAACCCCCAAACCCCCACCAAGCTGCAGTCTCCAGATCCCGTTGGGCTGCCACACTTGCCGCCCGGCTGGAGCTGTTCGCCTTGATGCTTCTCTGGGCTCTCTTGGGTTTAGTTTGGGGTTTAGGGTTTAGGGTTCAGGGTTCACGGCTTAGGGTTTAGGGTTTAGGGTTCAGGGTTTTGGGTTCAGGGCTTAGGGTTTAGGGTTCAGGGTTCAGGGTTCAGGGTTTAGGGTTTAGGGTTCAGGCTTTATCTAGGCTTTAGTTTAGGGATAGGCTTTAGGGTCAGGGGCTTTGGGGTCTCGGTTCCGGACTTCGCGCTCCGATTGGCCAACTGGGCTTCGGACACCGCGGAGTTTGACTGTAGTATGGCATTTGTGGGCAGGGCCCTGGCAGGCTGTACCTGAAAAGGGATCCCCATCCCAAGCAGGCAGGGAGCAGAAGAGCCTTGTACAAGAGCATCAGATGGCAGTCTTCGCAAGAAGAGTGCAGGCGCACCAAACTCCTCCAGGGTAGTAGGTCTCGTACTTCGGAAAAGGAAAAGAACCTCGCATCGCGCACATGTTTCAGCGGTTTTAGGTGAGGCAAAAGAGTACCTTACAAGACGCAAATCCCGAAGCCTTTAGACATGCCAGGGAGCCAAGGTTGTTACATCCAATGTTGTAGCCATAGTGCCTCAAGGCTTGGGAAGACTGTGAACCCGGGCCAGGGGTGGAGAGATGAAGTGTTGAGAGATTTCCTTGCCGTAATCAAAAAAGAACATCGATGCACAATCTCAGTACTAGACATGTGGTTTCTGTATCTGGCAGACACCGCCCGAGCTTCAAACAATCCTGGATGACGTCAAGACCAGTGACTTTGACAACTGCAAGTGCGGTTCTAAGCAACTTTGATCCCTTGCCACCGAGGGTAGAAGGAAAACTCGGGCTGCCGCCAGGGGCAAACACTTGGGCTGACCATGCCATGACATGCAGCCCTATGGCTTGCGACAGGCGCCAGTCACTGGCTAGGGACATTGTCCTTCCTTCCAAGTTGAGCTGAGCATCTTCCAATCGTAAATACAGGATGGCCCGGTACAGTTTCCGAAGTCGAACGCCACACGCACACCAAAGTTCATGCCAGCATTGATCCTCGGATGCAAGCAGCCCAAAAATGCTGCGGATCCACTCAAGCTGAGGTCGTACCTGCAGCGGGCACTGCTGCTTTTGTTTGGGAAGCCCTTGCAGGCCGAGCATCAAAGGCTGCGTCGCCTTCATGGACACCTCACCGAAAGAGAAAAAGTATGCAAAACGCCCTAAACCCCAAAACCCTACGACCTCGACGACCAGAGACCAAAACCCCCCCCCCCCCTACCGGCCTTGAAGCGGCGGATCCTCTCGATGCCGAACTTGTTGCCAGAGCCGTAGGCGCCAGAGACCACTTCGTTCTGAATGTACCACCTCACCATTAGGGCACCGATGGCTCTCAACGGCGATCTCCGCTAGCGAGCGATCGCCGCTAGAGCTCAGAGCTCAGAAGCCCGTTAAACCCCCAGACCCCTAAACCCCTAGACCCCTAAACCCCTAAACCTCTACACCCCTAAACCTCTAAACCCCTAGACCCCTAGACCCCTAGACCCCTAAACCCCTAGACCCTAAACCCTTCAACTGAGAGCGGCACATGATCCCCGCCAGGTTCCCGGTGTTCACGTTGAGTGGCGGGTAGCTGCTGTGCCCCTGGGCTCGGTACCTCAGAGCCGTCTCGGGGGGGCCCCGACCCTTTTTTGGGGGTCCCCAAAGAGAAGGATTTAGGGTTTGGGGTGTGGGGTGTGGGGTTTGGGGTTTAGGGTTTAGGGTTTAGGGTTTAGGGGCTAGAAAAACCAAGCCACATATGAAAGGTAAGGAGGTCGGCACCGCTGGGACTGTGTAGCGACTGCTCAGCAAAGGGAATCTCCAAAGGATCGCCTGCCAGTTCAAGTCAGCCCCTCTGGCGGGTTCACAGATGTTCACAGTACTTTGAAATTGCTCAATTCTGGACCCCTGCTTTCCATGCCTCCTTGGTGAAGCTTCCATGCTACCTTCTCGAAATTTGCCTAGCACACTTAGCGAACCCAGCAAGCGGCTGTGCCTGGTGCCGGAGTCGGAGATGGCGTTGGTGGGGATGGTGAGGGCGAAGGTGGTGGCGTGGGTGGTGGCGGCGGTGCGGGTGGCGCCGTTGTGGTTGGAGGTGGAGGTGCTGGTGATGGCCCTGAACCGCCTACGGGTGTGCAGGCCCAAGGGGTCTGATACCTCGGTGGATCGTTCCAGTGGATGCCGGGAATGCAGAAGGGCAAGCACTGCCCATAGTCTGAATCCTTCATGAAGCAAGTCATGGCTGGGTTACAGCACGTCGGCTTCCTCAAGCAGTTGTCCGAGTAGCTGGCCGAGCACTGCTGTGGAGGGGGTGGGGGAGGAGTTGGAGGAGTCGGAGGAGGAGTCGGAGGGGGAGGAGGGGGAGGTGCTGGAGAACCTCCCAGAACTCGGCACGACCATGGGGTGCGGTACTGGGGAGGTTCTGCCCAGTGTATGCCTGGCTGGCAAGAGGGAAGGCAGGCTCCATAGCCGTTGCCCTTCTCGTAGCACGTGAAGGATTCATCACAGCAGGTGGGATTGCTCACACAGTTCTGAACGAAGGAGCCTGTACACGTCGCTGGCGGCGGAGTCGGGGGCGGGGGAGGAGGGGTCGGAGGAGGGGTCGGAGGGGGCGGGGGCGGTGGTGCCGGGGAACCGCCGGGTGAAAGAAGTCTGCAGGTCCATGGAGTTCGCCACTGCACGGGCTCCGATGCATGGATGCCAGGGTTGCAATACGGCAGACAGGCTCCGTAGCCACTGTTCTTCTCGTAGCATTGGAAGCCCGATTCGCAACAGACCGGCTTCCACTTGCAATTCACCGACCAAGAGGCCGAGCATTGCCCTCCTCCTGGACTCGGACTTGGCGGCGGAGGGGGAGGACTCGGATTTCCAGGATACACTGCCCTGCAGGACCATGGAAACCTGTACTGTGGAGGGTCTTGCCAGTGAATCCCGGCGCGGCAACGGGGAAGACAAGCACCATAGTCCGAATCCCTCTCAAAGCAGGTGAAGGATCCATCGCAACAATTCGGATTGTTTAGGCAGTTGCCTCTGTAGCTTGTGGAGCATCGGCCTTCGCTTTCGCTTTGGCCTGAGACCGCAGTGCTACTCCGGCCAGAACCGACGATGTCGCAGGACCACGGAGTCTGCCACTGTGCGGGATCGTCTAGGTGGATTCCTGCGCCAAAATTCAGACTCAGAAAAGAGACGTGTGGCAGCGATGACATGCTTTCGGCCCCCCACCTGGAGTGCACTGCGTCTTGCAAACTGCCACTTTCGCATCTTTTGCGAAGCATTTAGCTGCTGGGTCACAGCAATTCGTGTTGCCCATGCAGTTGTAGAGGTTCGATTCCGTGCAGTGGCCTGCAGCCGGGGTCAAGCTGGACACATGAAGCTCCATGGACATTCCGGGGCACAACTGCTCGAAAGCTGCTATACTGCTTCCCGCACCTGGACTTCACGACTTTCTACAGGGGGCCTCGACGTGTTCCACGCATTGAAGGCGTGGATGGTGCCAGGGACGCATTCTTGCCGAGGTGGATGGCAAGTGCATCAAAGTAGGCCTTTCAGCCGTGCAGAGATAGTAGGTAATTGGCATCTGTGCAAAAGCTAAACTCCCAAGCAAAGGTTCCATTGCTCTTGCGGGCCTCCTCTGAATTCTCTGCCACTGTCGGTGAACAAAACAGGAGCAGCAAAGGTGTCAAAGCCGCCACCCTGCGAAGCATGAAGACTCGAGCTTCATTCAATTGCAGAGTATAGGTGGAACAGAGTTGGTTTCAGGATGTCGCTACGACGTGCGACGACAAATTGGGCGTCTCGTCTTTGATGGCAATAATTTGATCCTCTGTGTCTCTTACCGCGATCTTGCAACGAACGTGCCAAAGGGCATTCACCCTGGCATCAATGTAACCGTCACCGATGCACCTTAGAGCCTCAGAGGGATACAGTAGCCTTCTGACTGGCATCATGCAAGGACTGGGCTGTACTACCCAATCTGAGGTGGGACGAAGAAGTCTTCATAAGTTTTCCATGTATCAAGCATACTGCTGTCACTTCCAACTGTCCAACGGCTGCAAACAGGCATGCGGCATGATGATTGTAATCCTGGTCGAAGCCAAAGAGCCAGACAGCGCATCAAGACCATCGGTATTACCGGCCTGCAGCCCCGAAGCTCTCGCATGACCGAGAGCATTGACCGACAGCAACATGCAGACTTAAAGCTGGGAGCCAGAAGCGGCGTCCGGTGCAAAGTCACGAGTCACAAGAGAGAAGCAAGGCCGTCATCCGAGGCGAAAACTTCCTGGTCTTGGGAGCTGGCAGAGGAGAGGACTGCAAAAACTGGTCGACCTTCGCCGTGACCATCTGATGCTGCGGCCTCCAAGGTTCCGAAGACTGCGCCAGAGCGAAGAGATGCGAAGAGCCCAAATGCAGTCGGGGCCAGAAACACTGGGGGCATAATAATAATAATGATAATAATAATAATAGCAATAGTAGTAGTAATAAGTAATAACAATAACAATAACAGTAATAATAACAAAAATAACAATAATAATAATGAGTAATCTTATTACTGTGCTTTCACAGCGACCAAAGCTCAGCAGCAGACCCTTCGAGCCAAGCTAGTTTGATGACCTTGGCACGGGAGAAGCGTGGACCAAGCATTGCGGCCGCTGGAAGACTGCTTTCGAAGATCGGTCCATTGCAGCCAAGGCTCTCTGCAAAGCAGCCTGGCGGCACAAAAAACGCTGAAACCCGGCCAAAGACTAGGGAGAGGTTGGGTCCTCGCCTCACCACAGGCGACACGCCCATGGGCGCGCTCCGATAAAGGTCGGGGCCTGAGGAGCGGAGCACTGCAGAGATGGGAGGGGCCGCCTTGAAGAGCTCGGAGAGGCGCAGAAAAGGTGAAAAAACGACTCCGATGGTGTGAGTTGCAGTGTTAGATCTGGCCTCCATGATTCTGAGGCCGCAGCCGTTTTTTGCTAAGTAGTCAAGGAGAAAGCTCCTTTCATGGGAAATGCAGTCGAATCCGCCCCCGCTGCCGTGTGATTCTGCAAATCGCTCATCTGCTGATAGTTTTGACTGATGCAACCGGCATCAGCGGTTACAATTTTCCATCGCCAACTACCACGTCTACCTCCACGAGTATCCATTTCCTTGCGCGATTCTCTCCTCATCTCTTCCTTCTGGTGGTCGGACACGGACGTCCAGTGCGACGTGATGAGCTGGCGAGGGATTGTGCGTTGATGTGGTGCTGCAAGCTCGGTATCAGCCACACCTTCATCAAGCCTGTTGCCGCGAAGATCAAAGCATGCGGACCTTACGGTGAGTTTGTAGATTCGTCTACAGCTTGTGAATCTCGCCGCTTTTCGCTGCTTGATTTTGCTGAGTCCCCCACTGCTGGTATGCGCCAAGACAAACTGCAGCTGCGGCATGCACCTTGAGTACTTAAGTCACCCACACGCATCCGCTGCGCAAGCAAGGGTCGCTTGAGGCTGCAGCTGTGGATTCTGCACCAACGGTAGGAGCGTCTGGTGCGCCTGTGCTCTTTCAGCCTGCCGGCACCGCGAACAGGAGGGAAAACAGCGGGAGAATGGCTGGCAAGCCAAAGATACCGAAATGGTCATAAAGTCTGGACAGGCAGTTTGATTAAGACGTTAAGACTTCGTTAAGAACACATCACTGCCTCAGAGCGTGCGTTGTAGAGAGCATTGCACATGCTCTCCAACTGAGCCTGAGGAAGCAGAACAACTCCACAAAACATCACCCTTGGCGGAAGGCCTGATGACTGCTTCAAACACATAAACATATATATATACATATATATACATGTGTGTCTATGTGTGTGTATTATATATATATATGTAACTTTACATACAGACACATGCGTACATAAGTACAATCATGTACAGAGAGATACATATATATACATATATACATATATACATATATACATATATACATATATACATATATATATATACATAATCACTTCCCCTTTTTATTAAACACTCCCCTAATAATCAAACACACTGGACCCAATCCTCCCGTAGGATGAGCCTCCCTGAAGACAGCTGTCGGTCTTTTCCGGCTGCGACGGCCTGTCTGCAGCTCGGTCAGTGAGCGTGGCTGTCCGAAGCCTGCCTCACACTTTCTGCAGGCCCGACTGCCTGTCTGTCTGAAAAGACTAAGTCATAAGTCAGGTTAA
>CAJNJA010015336.1:0-11803 GCA_905231915.1 Symbiodinium necroappetens | reverse complement strand
TTAGGGGTTTAGGGGTTTAGGTTCCGTACCCAGGTTTACCAATTCAGTAGACCCGAAGCCTGAGTGCTGCAGGCAACAAGCCTTCTGCTAAAGCAGATTGCTAACTTTCGTACTCTAGCGGACAGAAAACGGCCCTAAAAAAAACCCAAAACCCTAAACCCCTAAGCCCTTAACCGTTAACCCCTAAACCCTAAGCCCTAAGCCTTAAATCCCCAAACCCTAAGCCCTAAGCCGCTTCAGGGCTTAGGGCCCAGGGTTTAGGGGCTTTACAGTTTGGGGTTTAGGGGCTTTAGGGTTTAGTCTAGATCTTAAGCCCTAAACTCTCTTCCCAGGTCGTTATCACCTCGCCTCTGTCGCGATGCATTCAGACCACGCTGGCGATCTTCGGTGACGGAGACGTGCCTCCGAGCCGCCCGGCGTGGAGGGAGGTGGAAGCCCGAAACTCTGATCACCCTAAAGCCCTAAACCCCTAAACCCTGAACCCCAAACCCCCAAACCCCTAAACCCCCAAACCCCTAAAACCCTAAGCCCCTAAAGCCCCTAAAACCCTAAGCCCCTAAACCCCTAAAGCCCCTAAACCCCTAAAGCCCTAAACCCCGAAGCTCCTAAACCCTATGGTCTGGTTTAATGTGGACTCTAGGCCTCCAGGAAGGACACCGATTGATAAATTCCCTTTCCCTTACCCTCAAAAGGACGCATCATTTTTACGGCTTTTGGGCCCAAAGGCCCTATTTTTATGAGGCTTTTGGGCTATAAACATTCTTCCCCTTACCCTCAAAGGACTCGATGGCGCGGGGCGAGCATCACCAGCATCAGCAGAATTTCCTTCCAAACTCTGTCTTCGATTTCCCTGCTTCTGAAGCTACAGCAGGCGCAGCAATTCGACCCCCGGATTCAGCGAGGCCACAGGGCGAGCATCATCAGCATCAGCAGTATTTCCTTTCCTTCTTCCTCTTTGATTTCCTTGCTTCTGAAAGTACAGCAAGCGTAGCAGTTCGACCCAATGATTGAACGGATTTACCAGGGGGGGCGAGCATCACCAGCATCAGCAGCATTTCCTTTCAAAGTGTCTCTTCGATTTCCTTGCTTCTGAAGCTACAGCAGGTGTAGCAGTTCGACCCAATGACCGGACGGATTTAGTAAGGGCGCCGGGCGAGCATCATCAGCATCAGCGCATTTCCTTTCCAACTTTCTCTTCGATTTCCCATTTTTTTTTGAGGCGTTTGGGCTCAAAGGCCCTATTATTTTAGGGCTTTTGGGCTATTTTGATGCTCAGGGTTTCTGGCCGCAATACATCGTAGAATCTTTTGGCAGCAGCCCAGCCGCAGGGCCCAAGTTGGAAGGTTGAGGGTTTAGGGTTTAGGGTTTAGTGTTTAGGGTGCAGCACCCAGATAAACGTGGATTTCGCAGCAATGCATCCCCAGCGAAGTCAGTCTTCGAGCAACCCTAAACCCTTGATCTTTGACCACTAGACTAGTTTTTTTTGGAATGTTTTCCTCTTGTAAATCATTTCGCCCCTTATGCTGCAATGCACTCTGAGCGTACGGGCTTGGGAATTTGACCCTAAACCTTACACCCTGAGCCCCTAAACCCTAAGCCCCTAAACCCTAAACTGGCCCTAAACCTTAAACCCGAAACCCTAAACCCTAAGCCCTGAGCCCTAAGCCCGTAAGCCCTAAAGCGGGTCGTATGCCCCAGGATGCATATGCCCTCTCCACACCGAGCCGGGCCCCCAGGGAAATTTTGGGGTCGGCATAAGTACTGATACTGTTGATGATGGTCCAGGGTGTTGGGGTTTAGGGTTTAGGGTTTTGGGTTCCTACTGTTGATGACATAAATCCTGCATCACCTTAAGGACCCTAAGCTATGGGAATGATGGTATAGTCCTTTTTATGGGTAATATCATCAGCCGTAGTATCATTCCTGAGGCATGCCTATAAGAGCTCCTTCATCATGTGCACCAAAACCTGATCGGACAGACTCCGGCTACTTAGTATTTGTCCCAAATCGCAAAAGCTTCTCGACACGGCTGAGAATCGTAGCTGTAGATATGGCCCACTCAGAAGTGTTCGAGGTTAGCTTCAGTTGTGAACGGTAGACAGCCATGTAAAGCTCACACAACCCAGCTAGAGCCCATTCTAACAGCCGCGCGCCCTGAACCCTCCAAACCAAAAGCCCGAGCCCTAAACCCCGAACGCTAAACCCCGAACGCTAAACGCTAAACTCTGAACCCTAAACCCTGAACCCTAAACCCCAAAACCCTAAAACCCTAAAACCCCTAAACCCCAAGACCTTACAGGCCCCTAAACCCTAAACCCTAAACCATAAACCCTGAACCCTAAAGCCTAGCAGCCCTCTGTCAAAGCAACTCCATTTTCAGCGCCTGCAAGCAAAGCAAGGCGATGTGTCTTTCCCTGCGACACGGGCCGGTCGCCAGAGGTGCCAGAGTCTATGGGTTTAGTTACGTGGCCTAAATAATAACCTATACTAGTTTAGGGTTTAGGGTTTAAGGTGCTATTTTGCGGGTTCCTTATTAACCCTACCTAAAGCCCAAATTACTTACCTTTTTAAGGACTTGTATAAAGAAATCATTATAAGGAGCCCGAGCAAGGTAGGTTCTGTAGGGTCCACCCAGAGAACCCAATGCCCCCTAAATAAGGAATATACCTTAAATCATAAGAGTAAGGCCCTTTCTAATTCAAGGTATATTCCTTAATTAATGCGTATTGGGCTTTCTGGGCAGGTAAACCCTAAACCCGAGTTTCCAGTTCCGCGCATGGGAGGCCCTGGCAGAAGAGTTCCCTTCAGTGAGGCGGTTCCCGGGCTTTGAGGAGCTCGAAGAGCAATGGTGGCCCAAGGACCTTTGGGGCGTGTCGGGTTTAGGGTGTAAGGGGTTTAGGGGTTTAGGGTTTAGGGTTTAAAGGGATTTGGGTTTAGGGTTTAAAGGGATTAGGGTTTAGGGTTTAGGGGTTTAGGGGTTTAGGGTTTAGAGTTTAGGGTTGAGGTTCGTGATTTCGGTGTGCTCTTGCGGGTTCGAGGTATAGGGTTTTCAGGCTTAGTTTGTGGCGCTCTTACGGTCGTTGTGTTAAACGACTTCGGAATTTTGTGTTTGACTTTGTCTTTATAAGTCTTAAACGCAGGGAATCTTTTTTGGTTCTTGGCATAACAGGGTTGAGTAAACGTGTAGGGTGTGGGGTTGGCGGTTTGGGAGGGGCCTTTTGGGGGTTGAGCAGGATACGAAACACCTGGGTGCATGCGTGCTACCGTTGATGATATAAATCCTGCATGACCTTAAGGACCCTAAACTATGGGAATTATGGTATATAACCCTGAACCCTAAACCTTAAACCCTAAACCCTCAACCCTTAGGGACCCTAAACTATGGGAATTCTGGTACATTCCTTATTGTGGGTAGTGCAGGATTTATATCATCAACCGTAGGTAGGGAGACGCTGGCCGTTTTTCTGGTGAGCGCTCAGGAGGAGAGCTCGGGCCTTTAGGGTTTATAGGGTTTATAGGGTTTTATAGGGTTTTATAGGGGTTATAGGGTTTATAGGGTTTATAGGGGTTATAGGGTTTATAGGGTTTATAGGCTTTATAGGGGTTACAGGGTTTACAGGGTTTATAGGGTTTGTAGGGGATTTGCGTAGCCAGGAAGCCTTCATATCAAGGGGACGTCGTAAGCGGGGTCAGAAGTAAGGTAACTACTGTTATAAATACTTATAATTATAACCCTAAACCCTAGACCCTATAAACCCTAAACCCTAAACCCTATAACCCTAAACCCGGGCAAGACGCGCTCCTGCACTGTGAAAGGCCGTGGCACTTAAAAAAAAAAACCCTAAACCCTATAAAGGTACTTTTTACCCTAAACCCTAAACCCTAAACCCTATAAGCCCTAAGCCCTACTTATAACCTTCCCAAGTGCGGAAAAAAACGCAGCAACGACGGAGGACAGGAGGAACCCCAAGTGTCGAACCTCTTAGCCTTTAGGGTTTCGGGTTTAGGGTTTAGCGTTTAAGGTTTAGGGTTTAGGCTTTAGGGCCTTTGGGTTTAGGGTTTAGGGTGTCGGGTTTATAGGGATTAGGGTTTAGGGTTTAGGTTCCGGGTTTCTAGGGTAGTTTAGAGTTTATAGGGCTTATAGGGATTTGAGTTTAGGGTCTATAGGCTTTATAGGGTTTATAGGGTTTATAGGGTTTATAGGGGTTATAGGGTTTACCGGGTTTATCGGGTTTGTAGGGTTTATGGGGTTTGTAGGGTTTATTTATAGGGTTTACAGGGTTTGCAGGGGTTATAGGGTTTAGGGTCAACGCCGCAAAAGCCTAAGCCCAGAAACGCGAAAGTGCGCAACGCCGGACCTCCCAAGCACCCCTTGAAGTCGAAGTTGCATGGAAATTCGTAGGGTGTAGGCAGGGTTTAGGGTTTAGGGGTCTAGGGTTTAGGGGTTTAGGGTTTAGGGGTTTAGGGTTGAGGGGTTTAGGGAGCATCGCAAGTGGCCTGTTGCTATGATTGCTGCTGCTGCTGCTGCTGCTGCTACTGCCTCTAGACTCTACGACGTCGACTACTTCTGCCACTACTACCACCAATACAAGCAGTGAAGCTAGTCATGCTTCTACTTGTGGCCGCAACCCAAACCCTAAACCCGAAACCCAAACCCTAAAGGGCCATCCGCCGTCAGGATCGGTCCATAATGAGCGAGCTGCATCCGAACGCCGCGCTGGGGCCCCATCTATACTGGGTTTTCAGTGCCTTCGCATCGGGGCTACGAATTTAGGGATGTAGGTACTTTTTCTTATCATGCATATAGAGGTTTCAGAATTCAGGGGCCTGAATGTGGTCCTAAGTAGTAGGAGCCCCATGAACATAGTACCTCTGCGTCGCCCTATGAACCTCGCGTATGACAGCCTGGAGTCAGCAGACCCAATGGAGCATCTCCTAAACCCTAAACCCTACACCCGAAAGCCCTACACCCTAAACCCTAAACCCTTAAACCCGAAAGCCCTACACCCTAAACCCTTAAACCCGAAAGCCCTACACCCTAAACCCTAAACCCTTAAACCCGAAAGCCCTACACCCTAAACCCTAAACCCTCTAAGCCCTGAGCCCTAAACCCTAAACCGCCTCAGGTGGATGCGTTTAAGCAGATGCTGCTCGCACGCCCCGAGGCTGGTCTTCTGCTGTTGGCACTCTTTCGGAAAGCCGGGTTTTGGATTCCATGGGGGTCTTTTAGGGTTTAGGGTTTAGGGGTTTAGGGTTTTGTGGTTTCCTTAATTTTAGGGTTTAGGGTTCCCTTGGGGGTGTGTTGGGGTTTAGGGGTTTAGGGTTTGTTCCCTGGGGTCTGTTTGGGAGGGTTTGGGGTTTAGGGGTTTAGGGTTTTGGGTTTAGGGGTTCAGGGGTTTAGGGTTTAGGGCTTAGGGTGTTAGGGTTTTGGGTTTAGGAGTTTAGGGTTTAGGGGTTTAGGGGTTTAGGGTTTAGTGTTCAGGGTTTAGGGGTTTAGGGTTTAGGGTTTGGTTTCTATTCGGGTTCTGGGCTTGACGAGGGGATTTGGTGGCTGCCCGAAGCCCTGATCCAAATCTCCGGTGGCGTTTCTTTGTTGCGCTTCTATAATAGGAACCACTAATTACTATGGTAATGTAGGGGCCTTCATCATCAGAATAGGGTTTTACGGGTTCCTTATTATAATTGTAGTAGAATATACCCCAAACCCTATTCTAATTATTAAGGCTCCTATATTAGGGCTTTTTTCCACGCCCGTGAACTGCGTTCAGGGCTTCAGGGGCCTTAGGCTCATCGGGACTCTGGCGTAGGGTTTAGGGTTGTCAGCCCAGCGTGGTAGTGTAGGGGCCTTAACAATCAGAAGAGGGTTTTAGGGTTTAGGGTTTACCTTATTGTAATTATAGTATAATATACCCCAAACCCTATTCTATTTATCAAGGCCTCTACATATACCTCCAAGTGTGGATACTGCAGCGACTTTTTCAGTACTTGGTGACGCACACCACCGCCCCTTTTCCTCCTGGTCCGCGTCATCACAGCTCGACACTCACCTAAATTCAGTCAAGCGAAACATATGGAACAAACCCTAGGCCCTAAACCCTAAAACTTTAAACCCCTAAACCCCAACAAGATCTGAACATGTACAACCCCCAAAACTCTAGGACCCTTTTGTTTTAGAAGTCCCTTTTTGGGACAATGTCGCGGACTCTAGGACCCTTTTTTGTGAAGTCCCTTTTTGAGAAAATGTCGCGGACTCTAGGACCCTTTTTTAAAGTCTTTTTCTGGGAAAATGTCGCGGACTCTAGGACCTTTTTTTTTTGAAGTCCCCTTTTCGGGGTAAATGTCGCGGACTCTAGGACCCTTTGTTTTAAGTCCTTTACCCTAAACCCTAAACCCTAAGCCTTAAACCCTAAGCCCTAAGCCCTAAAACCCTAAAACCTAAAACCCTAAACCCTAAACCCTAAGCCCTCTGTCCCTAAATTGCGAGGAGAAGATAGCCGTGGTCGGCCACTCGGGCTTCTTTCGCGTCCTGACGGGAAGGAAGCTCTTCAACTGCGCGGCTCGGCACACTTTGGGGGGGTTTAGGGTTTAGGGGTTTAGGGATTTAGGGGTTTAGGGGTTTTAGGGGTTTCGGGTTCTAGGGGTTTAGGGGTTTAGGGGTTAGGGTTTAGGGGCTTCAGGTTTAGGGATTCAGGGGGTTTTAGGGGTTTAGGGTTTAGGGGCTGAAGGTTTAGGCCCTAGGTCCTTCATCCCCGAGGCCCCTAAACACCTGCACCCCCTAAGCACCTAAACCCAATTCAAGCCCCTAGGCCCCTTAGGGTTCAGGGTTTAGGGTTTAGGGTTAGGGTTTAGGGTTTAGGGTTAGGGTTTAGGGTTTAGGGTTTAGGGTTTAGGGTTTCTAAGCCCCCTAAGCCCTAGATCTGTAAATGGGTGGTTCTCTGAATTAGGGTGCCTTTTGGGGTCCGTCTCATAAGGGTGCCGTACTATCCTGGGTACTTTAGAGAACTACCCATGCAATTACCAATGCTATTCCTTAGGGTTCCTCACTATCACAAGACTATAGAGGATCCCAAAACCCTATTCTAATTTCAAAGGCCCCTACATTCAGGTTTCCTTCAAGGGTTCCTTTGAGGCTGTGAGGGTTTTCTGTGTTCCTGTACTCCTTAAGGGTTCTATACGGAACTTGATTGAGAGGGTCTCTATCTTCAAGGGTCCGCCCAATCCTAACTCCGGTGCTTCCGGGCCTTAGGGCTTTTAGGTCGTGGGGTGTAGGCTTTTGAATAGTGCCGTACTATTTTTATGACTTAAGAAGAGACCCTAAGTGGGGGAACTACCCATATCCATCACTTCTGTTACAAAATTCCTGACCCACAAGAGAGATCAGGACTCCCTATGGCTCCTCAAACATGAGATGGACAACAGCACACTGCATGGAAAGACTCTCCCAGCATGCCGCAGATGGACGACAGTTGTCAAGACACTTGTAAAGAAGAGCCCGTCACCTGTGAGGATCCCAACATGCACGGCCCAAGAATCTAGGACATTTTCAGGTGAGTAGTTACCGTTCTGGGAGCCTTATAGAAGATCTATATACCTTATAGAAGCCTCATTGGAGCCCTATATACCCTAAACTCCCCACCTGTAGTTTCCTTTAAAAGAACCTGCAAGAAGAGGCAAATGCCGACTCGGCCAGAGCCCGCAGTCTCGGCGCCTGAGACACCAAGAAGTCACAAGAAAGCACATACGATGAGGGCCTTAATAAGTAGAGTAGGGTTTTGGGGTATAACTTACTATGATTATAGTGAGAACCCTGAAGAGAGTACTGGGAACTATGTAGGCCCCGAAGCTACAAGCGGAAATCGCCCAATAGCCGAGAGTCCCCCCCACACCTGGGGGTTCAAGCGCCTTTCCACCTCCAATACTCGGCAGTTGCCTCCTGCACCCTAAACCCTTAACCAAATTAGGGTGCCTTTTTGGGGTCCTCTTTTCGAGGGTGCCATACTATCCTGGTGACCTAAAGCAGGGATCCTAATTTAGAGGACTACCCAAATCCCTAACTTCCTAAGCCCCTAAACACCTAAACCCTTTATAGGCCCCTAAGTCCTTAAGCCCCTAAGCCCTAAATGGGGGTTTCCGAAGATAGGGGACCCTAATATAGTACCCTAAACAGTAGGATCCTTATTATAAGGACTCCAAAATAAGGTACCCTAAACCCTAAACCCTAAACCCTAAACCCTAGAGTACCCCTAATTTTCGGAAAGTCCCAGATCCTGAACGAAGATCCTCCTCCGAGGAAGTTCTGTGGATACGGCTTTCTGCAGACCTCTCCGTCGAGATTCTGGGTAGCCACCCGGAAGGGGCCTGAAAAAGGAACGGCAAAGCAGGATTGTGGTTGTTTAGGGTTTAGGGTTTAGGGGTTAGGGGTTAGGGTTTAGGGTTTAGGGGTTTAGGGTTTAGGGTTTAGGGTTTGGGGGGTTGCTTAGTTCCCCAATACCCAACCTTTGAACTTTTTAGGTTCTTAATAACTTAGGAGTAGTCTGTCAGTGTTTAACCTTTTCATTTCCCTGGCTTATTAGGGGAAGTAAGATTATGGGGTCTTGAGGGGCCCGTGTCTTTGGTGTGTTGTGTTAGGAGCTGCGGGTGCGGTTCAGTGTTTAGGGTTTGAGGTTTAGGGTTTAGGTTTAGGGTTTAGAGTTTAGGGTTTGAGGTTTTGGGGGATTTCGGGATTTTCCACTCGTTCAGCAAGGTGCTGTCTATGCTAGCGTGCGACCTCTGCAACAATCTGCACCCTGCTTCTATACTGTCTGCCTGTAGTACAACATACCTCAAAACTGCAGGCCTACGGTTGATGATACAAATCTTGCATGACCCACAATAAGGACTATACCATAGGTCCCGCGCGGTTGATGGTATAAATCCTGCATTACCTTAAGGACCCTAAACTATGGGAATTCTGCTATAGTCCTTATTATGGCATATGGGTAATGCAGGATTTATATCATCAACCGTAGTTTGGGGTCCTTAAGGTAACGCAGCTGAAACCTGAGCCCTAAACCCCTAAACCCCAAACCCTAAACCCTGAACCCCTAAACCCTAATCCCGAAACCTGTAGGTTTTAGGGTTTAGGGGTTTAGGGTAACCCCTAAACCCCTAAACCCTAAACCACGGCTGTGCTGTTCTTCGAGATCTGCGCCCCCAGGCGCTCCGCGCGGCTTCCGCCGCCGAAGCCGCGCCGGATGCCGAGCCGGGCTCTGGAGGGCCCGTCTGTAGGGTTTAGGGTTTAGGGTTTCAGGGTTAAGTTTAGGGTATAGGGTATATAGGGTTTAGGGTTAAGGGTTTTAGCATTGATGGGCGTAGCTGCGGCGTCAACCAAAAATTGCGTATTGCCGAGGGACATCTCTGGGGTTTAGGGCCCAGGGCTGGGGTTTTTGGGTAATGTCGAAGCCTGAATGCACCATTTTTCGGCTTCCTTCTTATGATAATTGTGCAATGCCCCTCTGAAACTATTAAGGCCCCACATGAGGAGTTTTGTTGCTAGTTTTTGGTGAGTCTGAGTAGGGCTCCAGAATAACACTGCTGAGTGTATATTTTGGAGCGTGGCTTTGGCGATACCTACTTCATGCTACTCCTTCATGACCCACGGTGCTGTTGTTTCCCACCAAAAGCCACAAACTTTAAACCCTAAGAACACACACCCACAAGAAAAGCCCTAAACCCTAAACCCGAAATACACCCACAAGAAAAACTCACACCCCTAGACTCGAAATCCTACGCCCTCAAAGCCTAAAGCCCGAAGCCCGACCTTCGCAAGGCGCCAACACCCCCCTGCATTGAACAGCAATGCTGCATAATCAAAGGTAATATAGGGCCCTAGATTATCACCAATACTATTTTGGGGGTTCCTTATTGTAAGTATGGTATATAATGCCCCAAACCATACTCACCTGAAGCTACCCTCAGGAGCTCATAGAGGAAGCTCCACCTTGCAATCACCTAAGGACGGTTTAGGGTTTAAGGGTTTAAGGGTTTAAGGGTATAGGGGTTTAAGGGTTTAGGGTTTTGGGTCAATCACCTGAAACCTAAACCCTAAAGCTGGCCCTGAACCCTAAACTCGGCGGCTTGACGTATCACCAGAGGCCTGCATCTTAAGTCCGAAAAAACCCTGGAGAGGCCTTCCATTTCAGAGGGAAGGGCCTCTTGAACGCAGCACTGCAACCCCAAACCTGAATCCCTTAAGGGGCAATAGGAGGGATCCCTAGAAGGCACCCCTAATCCTAATGCCCTAATGTAGCCCTTATATACCCCTTACATAGTCTCATAAAGCCCCTATATAACCCCTTAAACCCCATACACCGAATCCTAAATCCTCGTCCCCCCACCCTCAGCCCTCAACCCTAAACCCTGAATTCCCGAAACCCTAAGCCCCTAAAGCGCACAAAAAAAGACGAGAGTCCGAATCCCGCCCCGAGGCGAAGGGAAGAGAGCAAGGACGCTTGGCTACAGGGAATTGGGGGTGTTCAGTGCTCTGGAGGTGTTTAGGGTTTAGGGTTTACAGAGTTTTTGTTTTTCTACAGTTTTACAAGAGTTCGGGGAGTCCTGAAGGTGTGTAGGATGTTGCATAGCAGGGTTCTGGACTTCGGGGATGTACAGATGAGGCTTTAGGTTTCTGTGTTTGGGGTGGCGGTTTTGAAGATTTCATGTGTGTTTGTTGATGGTTGAGGTTTGGCTTGAGTTGAGGGATCGGGATTTCAGTCAGTCACAAGGACCTTCTACTGTAGCTGATGCTTTTCTCGCTCTGGCTGTTTGTCAGCATAAGTGCCCATAGGGATGGCGGGTTCCACTGTGAGTCCTAAGCCACCGGGCTCAAGTTATGGTTTAGGGCTTTGGGGTTGAAACATTACTTACCAAAGACCCTAAACCCTAAACCCTAAACGCCCGTACGGAGGGTGCAGGCTTTAGACTGGATCTCAAGCCGGTGACCCTTCAAACCATCTCGAACCTCGGATCAGACCCGGAAAGACACAGGGTTTTAGGGTTTTAGGGTTTTAGGGTTTAGGGTTTAGGGTTTAGGGTTTAGGGGTTTAGGGTTTAAGGGTTTAGGGGTTTAGGGTTTAGGGTTTAGGGTATAAGGGGTCCTTATAATCCTACCTCATTACCTTCATCCCACCTTGTGAGGCTTCCAACTTTAGGGTTTTGGTTTAAGACAATGACGAACAGTCTTGCTCCTGATGCTTAGAGACTCCAACCGCAACAGTTGAGCAAGCACTCCGACAGGCTAAACCTTCAGCCGCAAACCATAATATAGAGGCCTTGATAATTACCTCCATTATTTTGGGGTTCCCTTATTATATTTATGGTATCATGTGCCCCAAAACCCTATTCTAATTAATATGGCCCCTACATCCCAAACCCTAAACCCTGAAACCCCAAACCCTAAAACCCTAAAGCCCTAAACCCTAAAAGCCCTAAACCCTAAAAACCCGAAACCCTAAACACCCAAAACCCAAAACCCAAAACCCTAAACCCTAAAACCCTAAAGCCCTAAACCCTAGCAACCCTAAACCCTAAACCCTAAAACCTTAAAGCCCTAAGCCCTAAAACACTAAACCCTAAAACCTTAAAGCCCTAAACCCTAAAAACCCGAAACCCTAAACACCCTAAACACCCTAAACCCTTAAAGCGCTAAACCCTGCATTTCTCTATAGAAAACAACACCGCCGAAGGCCCAGGAAGCGCTAATGTCCGAGCTTGGGGCGGTGCGGGGCCTTTCCCCAGCCGCGGGTTTGTCTCCTTTTTTTTTTTTTTT
>CAJNJA010015335.1:0-11804 GCA_905231915.1 Symbiodinium necroappetens | reverse complement strand
AACCCTATAAACCGTATAAGCCCTATAAACCCTATAAACCCTGTAAACCCTATAAACCCTATAAACCCTATAAACCCTAAACCCCAACCCCTAAACCCTACTGTGCCGAGCATCTTCCTCGACATCTCGACGCAGCACCTTCTCGGCTCCCAAAACTTCCCAAAGCAGGTCGAAGAGCGAGCACAAGAGGACCTCGAAGCAAAGGGGAAGGGGTTTGGGGGTTTAGGGGTTTCGGGGTTTCGGGGTTTGAGGGTTTAGGAGCTAGGGGTTTAGGGTTTAGGGGTTTAGGGGGTTTAGGGTTCAGGGTTTAGGACCTCGAAGCAGAGGGAAAGGTTTCGGGGTTTAGGGTTTAGGGACACGGAGGGACCTCGAAGAGTACGGGCGCAGGGGTCCTTTGAAGGGTCGTTCTGGGCTTGAGGTTTAAAAATGTAGGGTTCGCTTAAGGATTAAAATGCCTTCAGGGCTTGGGCTTTTGGAGCACAAGAGGACCTGCACTGGAGCTGATCAAGGCGGCTTAACAAGGCGCTTGAAGTCTAAGCCCTAAACCCTGTTTAGGGATTCGACTCGGTACACTCAGGGTTTAGGGATTGGGGCTTACGGGTCTCGGCGTTCACACGCGGACAATCCGGGCGAGGCATGCGACAATAAAGAGTCAGCTGGGTGAGACTACAAATCACAGCACGTGTTTAGGGTTCGGGGCTTAGGATTCGCAGTTTCGGGTGACAGAAGCCAGCTTCAAAAGCTTACATCTTTGGCTTACTTGGAGGGTCGGGGGACTTAGTAAGTAGGTAATGGGTAGAGTTATCAGTACCCTACACGGGATCCTAATTGGGGTTATGATGATTATGACTCTATAAAATAACTACTTACTAAGCCCCCCGACCCTGCAAGTAGGGTTGAGAGTAGAGAGGACTGCGAACCCCAGGAAGCCTACCCACCCACAAACAGCAGCACAAAATGGAAACTGGGTTTGGCAGTCACCTCCCGTGTCCAGGGTGCGGGGTGCATAGACCATACTTATTTCTGGAGTTTCGGAACTTGTAGCATGCCCTTTTCAGCACGGACTGAGGTGCCGGCATGCCCTAAATCCTAAACCACACCCTAAACATGCAGCCCAGCAGCATTCTGATCCTGATGCGTTTGCCAAAGGCTTTCTTTTGCCTGGGCGATCGCTTCTTGTCAGTCATCCACACACTAAAAGGACTTAGGGTTTAGGGCTTCATGTGCTAATCCCACTTGAAGCCCGAAACCGAAACACTGCTACAAACAACCGTGAACATGCAGACACAGACAAAAACACACCACCACAGAAAGAACCTTAAAGCTTAAAGCCCTAAACCGCGAACCCCAAAGCCGAAATCCTAAACATTGAAACCTATAAGCCCTACCGCCGGAATCGACTTGGAGAATACTTGTCCTTTAAGGGGCCCCCTTTAAGGGTGAACATAAGGGGTACTATGTCCTTTGAGGGGCCCCTTCTGGGTTCTCTTTAAGGGTTATAGGGTTTAGGGTAATATAGGGGACTGGTACGTGTGATAACAAAAAATTATGGTATCGTGTGCGTGAATTACATGCGACACCTAAAGGTGATTTTAGTTGAGCTTTCTGCCCTACATATTTACTGACAGACTCCCCCTGCCACCCCAGAAGCTTGGGGCGCAATATACCCCAAAGCTTTGGTCAATTTTCTACATGTCTTCAAAAACGGGGGACCCCACAAACCTTCTCAGACGCCAGTTCTACACCATGTAAACCCTAAACCCTAAACCCCTGAACCCCTGATGCCAATCCAGCGCGCCCCCCAGCTACCCTCCTCTATTATCCCCTAAATGCCCAACTATTAAGGACCATAAGGGCTCCATTAAAGGGTACTTGGGTGGTGCTCGATAAACGTAAACCCCAACCACCTGTAGGCCCTAAACCCTAAACCCCCGAACCCCTCATGCCAATAACCCTAGACCATAAACCTTTTTCCACAGGCTTGAACTGAGCTGGCCCGGCCAAGTCCCCCGTAGCACTCGTGGCGAGATGCGCAAGGCTAAGTACGCACAATCCTCACGACTTTACGAGCTAAACCCTAAACCTAAACCCTAAACCCGAAACCCCAAACCCAAACCCTAAACCCTAAACCCTAAACCCTAACCCTTTTGCAACAGGCTTTAAACCCTAACCCTAAACCTTAAACCTAAACCCCAAACCCTAAACCCTAAACCCTAACCCCTAAACTCTAAACCCTAACCCCCTCTCGGCCCTAAACTGCGGTGCGGCGCGAGGCGCTCGCCGCGGGCAGTGGAGCGTTAGCGCCTCCCCAGGCCGCGCGCCGTCACGTCCCCCAAGGCGCTCCAGATACTTCGAGCCTCGGTGTTTTAGGGTTTTTCGGGTTTTTAAGGGTTTAGGGTTTAAGGGTTTAGGGTTTTTAGGTTTTGTAGGGGTTTCGGGTTTTAGGGGTTTAGGGCTTAGGGGGTTAGGGGTTTAGGGTTTTTAGGGCCTTAGGGGTTTAGGGGTTTACGGCTTTAGGGGTTTAGGGGCTTAGGGGTTTAGGGGTTTTAGGGTTTAGGGTTTTTAGGGTTTAGGGCTTTAGGGTTAAGGGGTTTAGGGTTTAGGGCATTCTCGCACAAGGCAGGCAAGGCTCCACATAGCCTGTGATACGGGGGTTGGTGGCTTAAGGGTTCCTTTCATAAGGACAAATGCTCTACAAGGGCACTACTGTTGATGATATAAATCCTGCACTACCCAGAATAAGAAATATACCAGAATTCCCGTACTTTAGGGTCCTTAAGGTAATGCAGGGTTTATATCATCAACAGTGGTTATAGGGCTGATCGGTTTACCGAGACCTCCCCAAAAAAAATCCCTTTATGAAGCCTTCAGCTTGTCCGTAATATACGGTCACTCAGGGTACAATAGAGGGTAGTTGCGAGGGTCCAGGTACGGATACTCGCTTGCGGTTCGGGCTGAAAAGCTCGGGACTTCGAGCATCTGATTTCTGGATGTAAGGATTTCTGCGCATTTAAAAGGTAGGAATTGTGGGGCCTGAGGACAGGGATTATAGCATTTACTCAGGAAGTGCTTGTAGGAGATATGATGAAGATGGGTCTCTGAACCCGTGAAGTCACTTCGTGGAATGGTACACGTTCTATCCCGGAGCCTTAGGCATACCACCTTATGTTCACATCAACAAAGGTGTCGGCTATGAGCCTTCGACAGTAGTAGTCTACTGACCATTTCTGCTTACCTTTCGCCCCACTGCAGGTCTTCATGACACCTCCGTTGGGGGCTACTTAAGACTATGGCTCTCTTGCATGCCTAAAACCCCAAACCCTAAAACCCTACAAACCCTAAACCCTATAAACCCAAAACCCTATAAACCCTAAACCCTACAAACCCTAAACCCTAAACCCCTGAGCCCTTTGAAGGCTGCAGGCAGACTAGCTGACAAAGATATGTAGAATTTTATAAGGTAATCCCAAAAAGGAACTGCTAAGGAGCCTAAGACTAGCTGACTAGCTGAAGTTTGCAGCCGAAAGCCCCCAGGCAGCTATTTTGTGCTGCTGGGCCGCGGTTGTCCAGTGCTAGCTCCGTGTTGGGATCCACTTCGTAGTCCCCAAAGACCTGCGGTTTTAGGGTTTAGGGTTTAGGGGTTTAGGGTTTAGGGTTAAAGGCATTTTGGTGTGTGCAGCTGCAAGACGATAATGATAGTTGAACAGTTGCTGAATCTGAACAATGATTCGAATCTTTCCTTTCTTGGGCAGCGATAACATCTTTGTTGTGATCTCAGCTCCTCGTAAATAGCCACATGTTGATACAGACCCTTGGCGAATAACCTCCTAATTACCCTAAACCCTACAAGCTAGACACCTGAAGCCCTGAAAAAAGCGGAGGGAGCGGTCTATTGACCAGGTTGATCCGAACTTCCGCTTCCAAGTTGCTCAAAAAGATTTCGTATTCAAGTTTGCGCATGTTTGCAGGTCTTGGGATACACCAAAACGAGTTGTAGGGTTTAGGACTATGAGTTTAGGGTTCCAGGGTTTCAGGGGTCTAGACCAGGATTTCGCTTCGGGATAGTATAGGATGCAGGTCTTTAAAAGACATTGACCGTGTTGTTTTGAGGGGTATAGATGGTGAAGAAGGTGAGCTCCACATCCTGCTTAAGCCCTAAACTGCGTTAACTGGTTCCCTGTTGGGGCTATCATCAAAAATGACAACTGTTTATCCTTGTTGGGTTTTATTATAACAGAAAAGCTAAAATTGTATCCAACAAAGACCCAGTCAATTCACAAGACGGGCAATGAACGCACCTTCAGCGCCATCGAGCGGATTTCTTCCTTAGTCTGTGGAAGCTGTGAGGCCCGCATCTTGCCTCGGATACGGGGTTTAGGGTTTAGGGCATTAGGGCGCAGCAGGCTTTCAAGATCCATATAATCGTGTCTACAGTAGACGCTTGAACCCAATACCCTAAGTATAAGTCAGAAGGAAGCAAACCCTGAATTTGCACAGCCACTGGAATCCCAAAACCCCGGACAAACAACGGCGCGTTGTCAAACTTCGGGGCTACGGCGGCCAGGGTAAACTTCAAAATAAGTTGGGGGCATGGAACAAGGTTTAGGGCTGGCAGCTGTCCCGCAAACAACAGGAAGGTACCCTTTAGGACGAAACGTATCCTAAAAGGCTTGAAGTTTCAACGGCCATGTAAGAATTGATAATATCATGGTGCAGGTCCTCCGTGTTTAAGGGCCGCTGGATCCTTAAGGTAACGAAGACCCCTGAATCAATGAACCTCTCCCCTTAATGTGTATGGTCTTTAAGGATGCAATGATTAAGCTCTTCAAAGAAGGGCCCGGAACCGCAAGCACTAAATCCTACACTCTGCAAAGGAGTGGTGAGCTGCCCGGTGTGGGATTTTTAATCGTGGACAACCGAATAAAGGGGCCACAGTGGCTAGACTAGGGTTCGTTTAAGAGTACATAAGAAGTTTCGTTTCTCAAAGGTTTGCTTCACACATAGAATAGGGCTGTGGGGTGCATCATAGCTTAAGCATGCAAGGACTAGGGAGGCGAAGATTTAGCGCATGTCATGTGTAGAGGCTTTAAGACTGCAAATAAGGGTTGTGGGGCAGATCACAGGACTCCATGGGAGACGCAGAGCTTAGGTTTAGGGTTTAGGGTTTAGGGTTTAGGGTCTAGGGTTTAGGGTTCAGGGTTCAGGGTTTAGGGTTTAGGGTTTAGGGGTTTAGGGTTTAGGATATGGTGTGTCATGGTTTACGGCTTCTGGGCTTCGCCGAGCCAGCCGCCAACGCGCCGGCAAACCCAACACCCTGCCCTAGACCCCTACCCTAAACCTGTACTACCCTAAACCCTAAACCCTGCAACCCAAAACTGAAAATGTAAACCCTAAAACCCTAAAGACTTAACTCTGAATTTTAAAGAGCCCTCGACGCCGAAACCCTCAAAACTCCCAAAGCAGCTAAAACCCGAAAGCCCGGAAGCCAAGCGACGCAACAGCTGCCGAAGCCACTGTTCAACTTCCTGGGCCTTCGAAGGGATGGCCGGGTTTGGATTTACCCTAAACAAAGCCCTTACCCAAAGAGCCCTTAAATAAGGCATATACCTTGAATTATAGGGGCCTGCATATAATGATTTAAAGCATATTCCTTAATTAAGGGGTATTGGGCTCTCTGGGTAAAGCCCGAAACCCTAAACCCCAAACACTCTTCAGGGTTGAGGGTTTAAGGCTTGGGGCTTAGGGCTTTATGCTTGAGGGAACTCTGACCGTCAGGGTCCCAAAGTATCTAATATGCAGCTGTGGATGGTTGCAGGGTTGAGGATAGTAGTAACTAGCCAGGTTAACCTAAACCCTAAACTAAACCCTAAACCCTAAACCCTCGACGCTATAAACCTTAAACCCTAGACCCTAAACGTGGTGGACGGGATACCATTATCAGATTCATGGAACCTTTTGGGCTCAAAAGCTGCGCTTGGTAGGAACCTCAACAGCCGTCAAAACTACTTAAGGCTTTCGGGTTCAGGGTTCAGGGTTTAGGGCTTAGGTTTTAAGGGTTCAGGGTGTAGGATTTAGGGCTTAGGGTTCCGGGTTTAGGGTTTAGGGCTTAAGGCTTTTGGGTTTAGGGTTCAGGGCTTAGGGATTTAGGGTTTTTAGGGGTTTAAGGTTTATAGGGGTTTAGGGTTCAGGGCTTAAGGCTTTTGGGTTTAGGGTTCAAGGCTTTGGGTTTAGGACTTAGGGTTTAAAGGGTTTAGGGTTCAGCGTTTAGGGCTTAGGGTTTAGGGGTTTAGGGTTTAGGGTTCAGGGTTTAGGGCTTAGGGGTCAGGGGTTCGGGTTCAGGGTTTAGGGCTTAGGGGATTAGGGGATTAGGGTTCAGGGTTTAGGCTTTCGTGCTTAGGGCTTAAGGGTTTGGGGTTCAGGGGTTAGGGCTTAGGGGATTAGGGGATTGGGGTTCAGGGTTTAGGGTTTCGTGCTTAGGGTTTAAGGGTTTAGGGCTCAGGGTTTGGGGCTTAGGGCTTAGGGGTTCAGGATTTAGGTGTAACTGCTGAGGGGTTACAGTTCTCAGGGGCTCAGTACCCTGAAACGAGGTTGCCTACTAAGCCCAAGGCCCCAGGTTTAGGTTTCGGATATATGGGTAGTTCTCTAAATTAGGGTCCTTTTTGGGTCCCCAATAGAGTACGGCACCCTCATAAAGAGGCCCCCCAAAAAGGGACCCCCTAATTTAGAGAACTACCCATATGGCTCAAGAGCTCTATGAGTAAAAACTGGGATTTTTTTTGAAAACCGCGCGGCATGGCGTAACTTCTGAGGGGTGTCAAGTTTCAAGGTCGCATGCCCCCGCACTTCTAAGTTCAAGGAGTGCTTAAGGCTTAGGGTCTAGGTATGGGGTCTAATTTAAGCTTCAGGGTTAATTGGGGTTTAGGGTTTAGGGCTTAGGGTTTAGTTTCGGGCTGAGAAGTTTTGTCGCGCAGCCTTGCCCTCAGATAGCTAGCGTATGGAAACAAAGTCGGCTTCGGCTCGTTGCGGCCTCCGCCTGTCTCATGGCTAGCGTCGCTGAGCGCGAGAGGGTCACGAAGCATCGTCTCTGCGTTGAGAGCGCGGAGAGCCCTCGCAAGGCGCTCGAGTTCGACTCCCACGGAAGGGTCATTCAGAATGCAACTTCCCGGAGAGATGACGTAGCGAGCGATGACCAGAAGGGCGCTCATCCCGCTGTAGGAGAGATAGCTCAGTGTCAGCTTCCCTGCCTCAGCATACGGGCCATAAGGGCTGGTACGAAGTGTCTGCGCAGACACTAAGAGGATTTCACGAATGCCACCCGTGTAGCGGTGGACTGCCTTCGTCGCCTTGCTGAACTCAAAGTGAGGGGCAAGAGCTTTGAAGTTCTTCACAACATCCATTCTGGCCTGCGGATGTTTCAGAGGATTCCTTTGCCCCTGCCCAAGGCAAGAGAAGGCCAAACATCCAGAACCTTGACCCCGCCGCACTAGGAAGGGACGGTTTAGGGTTTAGGGTTTAGGGGTCCTGCAATACTGAGTTGGGGGTCCTGCAAATACTTGCTAAAAGAGCCAAGGGATTTGATAGTTCACTTTGGGGAATTCAGCAACCCGGGTTCGAAGGAATAATTTTTGTGCATGCCTGCAGGCTCGATGCTAACAGTGTGTCGGTTACGATCTACAGGGTTCAAATTTTGCGGAATTCAGTCTTGCGTACTCATGGATGAGAACGCCTTGCACCAGGAGAGGCAAGCGAACCTTCCCAAGCGCTGCCCACAGACAAGCAAAGAAAGGCAAGTACGAAAAGATCGCCGCTCTGCTGCAACAACGAGAGCCTAAACCCTAAACCAGCAACCCTCAACCCTAAACCTCAACCCTGAACGACACACGACAAGTACCCCGGCTCATAGCTCCCAAGGCATAACCCCCAAGGCGGCAAGCCAAGAAACACACAATGAACGCCCCTGAACCAAGTCCTGAAACGCCCCTAAACCCTAAACCCCTAAACCCGGCTCTTTAAGCGGCAAGGTCGGAGCTTCACATGGGATACTGTTGATGACATAAATCCTGCATAACCTTAGGACCTATGGGAATTATGGTGCAAACCCTAAACCCTAACCCCCTAAACACTAAACTATCTATATATCTATATCTATATATATATATCTCTCTCTCTCTCTCTCACTCTCTCTCAATCTATATATATATATAATGTATATTATATACTTATCATGGGCAATGCAGGATTTGCATCATCAACCTTATGTGCCGCTGTCTGCTCAGAGGGTTTTCGGATCTCGGGCTCAGGGTTTCGAAAACCCCACCCCATCTCTAATAACATCATATCCCCTTAAAGGAACCCTTAAAGGAACCCCTAGAGGAACCCTTAACGGTTATGGTTTAGGGTTTAGGGCTTAGGGTTTTAGGGTTTAGGGTTTCATAATGGGAAACCCTGCCCTTTTTCCGGAGCTTTCAAAAGAGAACCTCACTCTGGCAATCATACAAAAATAGTCTTGGTGGAAATAACAGGGCTTAGGGTTTAGGGTTCAGAGTAATCATCATTATTGATAGTCACCCCGGTTTCGAGAATCCGCCCAGTTTGGTTTAAAACTATTCCCGTGATTAATCCCGGGCTAGGTTCGGCTCTGTGGGACAAACCCCCACACCTTAGGATTTAAGGTTTAGGGCTACCCATAGGCTCCCTAGTAGTTCCTTTTTGGGGGTTACCCTTATGGGATTCTACATATTAACCCATAAAAAGGAACTCCCTAAACCCTAAACCCTAAAACTTAAACCATAAAAAGGAACTACTTAGGGGCCTATGGGCAGGGTTTTTGACCCCAAACGCTTCGCCTCTTGGAAGTTGGCGAGCTTCCGCTCTTTCTCCTTCGGTTCGCTTTTCGGTGGTCAGAGATCATGTAGGGAAAGGGTTAGGGTTTAGGGTTGAGGGTTTAGGGTTTCGGCTTTCGGGTTTAGGGTTTAGGGAATTCCTAGTTAGGAAAATAGGGTTCCTGTAAGATTCTTTACGGGGTTCTACAAGGGCTACTATATAAGGGCGAAGTAGCAACAATGGGATTGCGCGGTATAAAGAAAGTACACTTAAAGAAAGGAGGTCTAGGGAATACTAGGTGGGCAGGGAAACACCCCCCGGCAGCAACAGTCGCCACAAGGGACTAGCATAGGTTACAGGTTGAGCAAGGTAAAACCCTTCTGCCGAAACCCTAAACCCCGCAAGGGACTAGCGTACTACCAGTCACCAAGGGCCTCCTTATTCACAAAAGACTGTTGCAGCGAAGGGGTTCGCCCAAAGCAGGGGGGTTTAAGATGCCGATGTTTAGCATCATGGGCTTAGCCTCCTCAACTACGCACTATGCCCTCAACCCAAAACCCAAACTGAAGCTAGGTTTTCGTATTCAGGAGTTTCTGGCGGTGTATAACAAGTCTTGGAGGAGAAGTTGGAGCTTTGGGTTGAGGGTTCCTAGACCTGACATGCCCCTGAACTTTAGGGTTTAGAGCCCCGGAACCCGAAACAAAAACCCCAAGCATATTTTTGATAAAGACTTGGGGATTTTTTTTGAAATATGGGGTTAGGAGGATCGAGTTTCGGACTCTGAAGCTGTAGGCCAAGCGAGTTCCCTGGCCCAGGCAGAGTTAACCTACAAACCGCATGCCTACTCTGCTATCAAGTCGTTGGGACTCGACTGAGTTTTGCTTAGGATCCTCAAGAAAAACCAAGTCAGCAGGGCAAACCTAGCAATCTTGAGTTTGGGGCTCTGGAACTTCAGGAGCTCGTGCTTGGGTTCCTTCCTTGTTAAATCCTACCCTTCAGCCTCTGGGTGTTTAGTGCATAGGGGGTTTATATAGGGTTTCAGGGTGCGTGAGGGTCCTATTCTCAAGGTTCCTTTGTGGATATGGGCCTGGGTTTAGGGTGTAGGGCTTTGGGATCTGTGTTTACGCTTTAATCGTAACTTAAGGGGGCAGGGGGATAAGGATCCAAATCTGTAGCCTGAGCATACAAGCTATGGCCCTAAAGTCACTAAAGACATCATTCTGCAGCTTTTCTGCTCTCTAGGGGCTGCGCTTGCTAGTGGCTCTAGACGCAAGCCTCTACACCCAACTACACTCTACATAAACATTTTCAGAGCTTAAAGAACATACACCCCTATGTTCAAGTCCAAACTCTTTTTCAACATCAAACGGACAACCTTGGACCATAAACCCCTGAAGTCAACTGCAAACCCTACACTGTAGAGCCTACACTAAACTACCAGAGGCAAAACTTATCCTTTTGCATCCAGGACTCTCGCAACCAGCCGGGAAACTCCGCAAGACAACACTTATCCTAAACCCTGAATCCTCCAAAAACCCGATTTGCAAAGTCTGAGGAAACCCGCAAAAAACCCTTTCAAAGCCCTATATCCAACACCCAAGATTTGCTGCCGGGAGACGCTCTCCAGGAGCTCGACAAAGCGTTTGAGCCGAACAGCTCCCCACTGACCTTGGCTTTCGGCTTCTACAGGGTTTAGGGTTTAGGGGTTGGGGTCCAAAGGACCCAATAATTAGGTACTTAGGTTTCGCATAGTAGCTATGTAGGTGTTACTATTTGTGAGAGTATATGATTATTCGGCACTTAACTGCCTAAACCCTCAACCCTAGGGTTACAGCCAAAGCAAGCAGGGATCACCCTTCCAAAGGGAGCCCCTAGCTTGCTAAGCTTCAGCTTGCAATTAGTTCAGGACGAAGGTATCGGGCTGGGCTTATAGAGTTTAGGGTTTAGGGATTAGGGTTTAGGGTTGCTTTCCCATGTCAGTCAGATACCCTTTGGAAGGGTTGCACCAGGTGTACAGATGTTTAGCTTGGATCCTTGCGATGAAGCAACCCAGCATCGAATGTGCCTTACAAGATTCGGCGTAGATTCTGCAGAAACCGCAATTGGAAGCACAACACCCAACAACAGGTGCAGCGCTTTCAGCGAGTGTGTTCATGTGTACCCGGCTTGACCACTCAAAGAATACATCAAACATGGCCAAACCTGATGCAGAAAAAACGCCGATGCCCTAAACCTATACTAGGAGCCCGAGAAAGCACGGAAACATACACATAAAGTTTAGGAAGGGTTATGTTATGAGGGTACAAGAGTCGTCTGTTTAGGTGCTCCTTTTGGCTCGGCTGAGAAACTCTGAAGCCAAAGCCCAGGGCAAGCATCCTACATCCCGGATCCTTAATAAGGTAGGGTTCTAAATCCGAAGAACTAAGTAAACCTAAACCCTAAACCCTAAACTCTAAACCCTAAGCCCGAAACCCTAGACCCTAGACCCTAAACCCTGAACTAAACTCCTCAACCCTAAACCACCAGGTAGGAGGCCCAGGAATTCGAGCTAAGACACCCCACCAGCGCTGACGAAGCTGCTCCACCTCTCAATACCCTGACTTAAACCCTATGCTTCCAAGGACCTGGTAATTAGGGCCCTAGACCCCTTAAGGACCCAATAATAAGGCCTCTGGAAGCACAGGGAAATCGTACACAAACCTGAACCTTAAAATCTAGCCCCAAACCCAAATATAGCAGACTTGCCTTTTTGGGCTTCGGTCTTGGGTCGGAATTCCGGTTGGACACGCTTTGTCTCATTGACCGGTTGCGGCGACCTAGATATAGGGGACTTAGATTTATATAGGTTTTGGAGGCAGCTCAGCCAAATGTTGACATATTTTGACAAAATAAAGACAAATAAAGACAAATAAAGACAAATAAAAACAAATACAGACAAATAAAGACAAATAAAGACATACATTAGACAAATAAAGACAAAT
>CAJNJA010015334.1:383-11804 GCA_905231915.1 Symbiodinium necroappetens | reverse complement strand
GTGCGTGCACGCGTGCACGCGTGCGTGCGCGCGTGCGTGCGTGCGTGCGTTTGCGCTTGCGTGTGCGTTTGCGTGTACGTTCGTGTCCGCGAGCGCGTGCGTGTGCGCCTATGCGTGTGCGTGCGCGTGCGTGTGCGGGCGTGGCCCAAGCTCGCGCCGGCTCCCCCAGAGCCCGTCCACAGCAGGCCGTGTCTGTGTCTGTGTGTGTCTGTGTCTGTGTGTGTGTGTGTGCGCGCATTTGTGTCTGTGTCTTGTGCTGTGGGCGGGAGGAGGAGGCGTGTGCGTGCGCGTCTGTGTCTGTGTCTGTGTGCTGTGGGCGGGAGAAGGAGGAAGCAGGAAGGAAGGAAGGAAGGAAGGAAGGAAGGAAGCAGGAAGGAAGGACGGGATGGCCTCTAAGAAAACAAAAACCCCACAGTGATGTGGGGAAATACAACACAATACACCAGATTGGTTTCAAATATAATATAACTTATAACAGGTCAACACATGCTTGAACAGAGTACAATCAATATATTCTGAAACACTGCATTGCAATATGTCGAAACCTATTGCAATAGATGATGTGTAATAAACCCTAAACCCTGAACCCTAAACCCTAAACCCTAAACCCTGAACCCTAAACCCTAAGCCCTAAACCCTCAACCCATGTCGCACTGTTCCGGATCTCGGAGCCGCACTCGGAGAGTCGGCACTGCCTCGTTTTGTCTCTAAGACTCTAACTCTGGGCCTTAGGGGTTCAGGCTTTTAAGGGTTTAGGGTTTAGGGTTTTGGGTCTAGGGTTTCGGGTTTTGGGTTTTGGGGTCTAGGGTTTCGGATTTGGGTCTATGGTTTAGGGCTTCGGGATTACAGCGCACCCGGGTTAAATTCAGGTTGAACCTGGAATCAAACTTGGGCTCGAGTTTCTGATTTAGGGCTTGCCCGCAATTTCAGGCCAAGGGTTTCAGCAATGAGGGCTTAGGGACTCTATTTTTTCCGATTTAGGGTAGACGGTTTAGGATGTGAGGGCTTCCGGCGTTAGACTCCCACTGCGACGTCTGCTCCTGCTGCGTCAATGCGACGACAGCATGATCGACCACACATATACCGCGACTGAAACACACACCACTGTCTTGTCATGATCCCCATCCTTCTCTACTGCTTCCACACACAACCCGTAGCAGTGTGCTTAGTACTAGTGCCTGCTAGCACTGAGATACTAGCCCTAGCACCAATACCTTATACTAATCCTTCTGCTCCGCCCTGCTGCTGCTCTTACTACTACCACCAAGGCGAACACTGCTATATGATACTGTTACTGCTTCTGCTTGTACTACGACTACTACGACGACGATGAGTCTGCGAAAACTCTACCAGCACGAGTAGTACTCGCCGACGGCATTAGTATGACTCAGAGTAGATCATAAATCTTTAGAGGGCAGTTCTAGCAGAAGACGGAACCGAATCAGACGATAATCCCTTCGAAGCGTCACGTCTTCATTTCGCATTTGAAACACTCCCGATAGCCGTAATCGCTGCAATCCTTGAAAATTGCATTCCGAAGTGCAAAACCCCAAACCTTAGAACAACTTTTAGAACCCTTGTAGAACCCTCCAAATAGAGTACCCCGTGCGGAAACCTAAGAGCGGCTCTACTTGGCTTCCATTTTTTTACTGAGCGGAAGGCTCCACTTTCGCAATGCCATCGATTTCCTGACGGCTCGGCAGCCAGCTTCGAACGGCTCCAGAAGGGTTTCTAGAGATATTTTATGAGGGCTCGAAAATCCAAAAAGCGTTCTACATGGGTTTTATGAAGGATTCCCGGGCTCCCGCCCTGTGACCTGCACCTCTCTCTCTCTCTCTCTCTCTCCGAACACAGAAACAACAACAAGGGCAGCAATAAAAACAAGAACAGCGGCAGCAGCATCATCCTCCTCCTGAGGTCCCGCTCCTCGTCCTCCTCCTTTTTCTTGGAGACCCGAAGCAAGGTGCACTCAATGAGTGTCTGAGCACCACTTTGATGGCTCGCTTCGCGGATGCCATCATCAGTTACTTCATCACCATCATCGTCGGGTCATCGGAACCATAGCCGAAAAGCGGAAGAACCACCCGGCCTGTGCTTCGGGTAGCGGGGGGAGATCCCGGAGCCCCCCAGTCCCAAACCATGAAAATGCTGACGAGTTCGACGACACAGACTCACGGCTTGTTGAGGAAAGCGCGGACTCATCTCAATGTCTTTGTCAAACCCTTCCTGGAGGGTTTGCATAGCCAGATCATCAGTGCTGCAGGACGCGTGACAGAATCGACTGCCGACGAGGCGACTGCACAAGCCAGCTGCTGTTAAGCGCAAGTGGTAGTGGGCTTTAGGGTGCAGGGCACGGTTGCAATAGACTCAATAGACGAAGGAGCGGACGAAAAACTAGAAGCAGAACCACAATCCCGTCAAAGAACCTTTCTACTGCGAGTCAGAGCCCATCTGGCCTTCATGCGCATGAGGCACTCGGCAACTTCGGAATGGAACCTCCACTTTAGGGTTTGGAGTTTAGGCCGGAGCAGGGATTCCGAAGGGTGCGGGGGCTCAAGGGATTTACGGCCCTGCACTTGAAGGGCAGAGATTTTGAAGTTGAGGAGTCCGGGGTCCAAGCCAAGACTTCCAGGATAGGCTGAAATTGTGGATGAACCTAAGCCCCAAGGCGTACTTTCATGCATCTGGCAGCTGTAGTTCACGCTTCCCTTCGGTTTCGGAGCTGCTCAGAAGATTTTTCAGGAGCTCCGGGACTTCCCGAAGCGAGCTTTTCACCTAGGGTCGAGTGCACGTTCTTGGCTTTTTCGGATTAAAGAGGTATTTAAACTCATTTCGAGCAATGGTCGACAAAGCCGTCTTCGGTACATATGATCCTTCATTCCATCGGCATAAAAATCAATAAAGTTCGTCCTCTGCCACTTTACCTAGTGGTGCAATATCTACATGAAGTAGCGGTCTTCTTGCGACTCCGATGTGCGCAAGAACACCTAAATATATAGGCAATTCTCCAAATTAGGGTCCCTTTTTTGATCCTCAAAGTCGTACGGCACCCGTAAAACAAGGACCCCCTGAAAGGGACCCTAATTTAGAGAACTACCCGTACACTAAGCCCTGCAGGCAGGCAAAGGTGCACGAATGTGATTCCAAGCAATAGCCATCTCGAGGTGCGAGACGGTTTAGGGTTTACGGCTTGGGGTTTAGGGACACGACAGTATGAATGTGTATCCTCGTTTTTATGCACATGTAGAAGCGGGTACAGATGCAGATGTGGATACAGATATTGATCTCGTATAAATATAGATAAAGATGCAGATATAGATATAAATGCAGATACAGAAATAGAGATACCGACACATATAGAGTTTAGATATAAACACGGGTATAGATACAGCGATGGGCATCGTGCTGTGGTAACTGTAGCCCATGTCGTTATTTCGGTGCACGTGCATGTGAGGGCGTATTTAGTCTGGGAGTAGATACAAGCCGGACCCTGGCAGATGCAGAACTTGGATCATTAGAAAAGTTACTCTACGGGCTCTGTGAACATTATCGAAAGGGTTATCTTCAATGTGGGTTCTATGAAGCTTGTTAAACGGGTTACTGTAACAACAAAAACGGCTCCATGAAGAAGACCAAATGGGATAGGACAAAAACTCATTCTAAGGGTCGCGATAAGGAGTCTAAATCCGATTCTGAAACCTGATGCTCGAAGATGCGGCCGGTGTTCCAAGTTTGGAAACTTGTGAATGCTTGAGCTTGTCTGCACATGCGTTTGAGTGTCGAGTACGGAGTCCGCAGGAAGCTTCAAGCCTGAAAACCACACCCATCAAATATTATAGGTTAGACATGCTGAAAAAACGTGTCTAGATGATATGTGACGTACGAAAGCCATATATTCTTGCAAGTCTCGCGCGCCTCCCGGCACTGCCCCGCTGAGCGGAGAGGACACGCAATTGCTGCGCCACGTCCGAAGCCTTGCATCGGTTCAGCTTTGAAGTGCCGAACTTGGCTCGAAATCTGGGTTTATAGGGCATACGTAGGGCTTTGGGGACATCTCTGCATGCTTTGATTTGTTCGATCTGGACTTCTCTAATTCTAAGGCTTCGGACATCTACGACTGGCACGATTTCGACTTCTACGCTTCGGACTTCTGATTCACAGAGAAAAGGTGGTTCTGCTCAATCCAGATTAGAGTTACCTGTGCTTTCAACAATTCCAAG
Organism: Symbiodinium necroappetens; assembly: GCA_905231915.1. NCBI lineage: Eukaryota > Dinophyceae > Suessiales > Symbiodiniaceae > Symbiodinium > Symbiodinium necroappetens. The sequence goes on along the minus strand of CAJNJA010015334.1, from coordinate 7,584 downwards.
TAAACGCACCAAGCAACCTGATGTTGCAACCGAGTAAAACCTTTGCTGCTTCGCATTAAACCGTTGCAGAGCTGCGACATCCGCATAGCATTGTAAAATCCATCGTGTGGCTAACACTGTCGCCTGAAACTGTGTCTGATCCGAAGCGAAATTGCAACACCCATGCAGCGAGCCGCCTGACTATCTGAGAACCGAAAGCACGAGCTGCTTACAATCCGCAACAACATTTCTTGTTGCTACCATCGCTCCCGCAACTTTTGCTGAATCCATTCTCATTGTTGTTTCTTGCAAATGCTACTTCAGTAACCGCGAAGATACTGACAATGTTTCGGAATACTTTCAGTTGCTTCAGACAACTCTGAGGCCTCAACACTCTAACTCTTGCATCTTGGGATGGAATATGGGAACCTGATTAAGAAACTCTGGGTCTCTCTTACGAATGTGGATCCTAAAACTTGCGATTTATAGGACCAGGGTTTCTTACCCTCTCTCACGATGCCGAAAGCGTCTCCACATGTTAGACCCCTCGTCTGAAGCCCTTCCAACAGGACTAACGTGCGGGGAATACATAAAAAAGTCGGAGGCTTAGGGTTTAGGGGTTTAGGGGTATAGGGATTTAGGGGTTTAGGGGTTTAGGGTCTCAGGGTTTAGGGGAGGCCTGGGAAACAAGTTCCGGAAATCACAAGCGCGCTGGGCAAATCGATGCAGGGCTCTTCGCTGCCCTTTTCGGGTTTAGGGTTTAGGGTTTAGGGGTTTCGGGTACCCTATTCGGGCAAGACGATGGTGCGAAATTCCAATGGCATTCCAGCAGCTGGAAGGCTAGATGGCAATCGGCATAAAGATGTCATCATGGCAATCCCGCAATCTTATCCTTGAAGAAATCCTGGTGGCACAATCAATATATATATATATGTATATATATATATGTATTATCTAGACATAGATATTGGCAATCACGGTCATAACGACAATCAGGGTCATAGTGACAATCAAGAGCTCACTGCGGGGCATAATGGCACAATCTTGCGGTCCGAGGGAAGCTGGTGCCGTGCCGGCGCGGGTAACTGAAGGGACGATCAACACTGTCTTGTGTCAGAACCTACTCAGGTTCCTACTTTAACCTGACACTTTTACGATCCTCCTCGCTGCTGAGTCGGTGGCGCCGTGAGTCGCATCCAAGCAAGTGCTCAAAGCCTAAGTCGGAGTGTAACCCTGATAGAGGAAAAGCTTCTAGATGGGAGTCGTCGTCATATCAAACAGGGGGGTGGGAAAACAAGCCAACTTAGGTTGGATGAGACACTTGCACTGAAGCTTGCAGTGATGTCTCGGGAAACTGAAGACATACTGTGTCAAGCTGCACCGTGCCGGGACTTGCGTCATCGGGAACAAGCCTGAACCGCCTAGAAGCTTTGTAGAACTCCAACGAAGCCCGCACAGAACCCTGAAGAGCCCTTATGAACACCTTGAACACCGAAGCATTGCTTGAACTTCAGAACACACCAGCCAAATCCTAGATTTAGGGCTCAGGGTTTAGAAGGGGTTCCGCGTTTCGTGTTTAGGGTTAACGGCTTAGGGTTTAGGGAAAGTTTAGGGCTTAGGGCTCAGAGTGTGGGGCTTAGGAAAAAGGGTTCAGGAATTCGTCCCAGATGTCCCACAGAGCTACCCTCTCGGAAGGAAGACATGCTGAGCCGTTCTTCACCAAGCAACTGAACCCTTCTGCCCCTGATAAGTTGAAAACCTTTCGGTTTTGAAGGCCGAGCTCGAGAGACCAGGAACTTAGGGTCTACTTGGAGGCTCATGGGTCGTTGTAAGTGGGGTCATAAGTCCCCTGTCGTCGCCGTCGATCACCACCATCGTTGTTGTCCTCCATCTTGCCGTCCAGATCACCAACATCACCCTCACCACCAGCAGCAGTGGAATCCGTAGCAGGCCTACCATGGCCTACCGACATGCGAAGCAGCAGCATAGGACCGCCATTAAACCCAGCAACTCCTAACACAAAGAGTACAACTCCGCTTCAGCACCGTGCCATATCACAGCAGCAATCTGACCGACACTCAAACCACCACAAGAAGAACATGCAACAAGAAGCCAGAGACCGTGCGAAACACGTAGAAAAGCGCACCGACCGACACAAGGACCTGGCGAGCAAATCCGGCGGCATCCCCGGATCCATGGCGATGGTCATGCGAGCGTAGGGTTTGGGGCTTTAGATGGATGGCCTTAGGGGTTTTGGGCTCAGGCTGGGGGTTTCGGGGTTTGGGGGTAAAGGTATGGGCTTTAGGAGTTTTTTTTGGGGGGGGTTTAAGAATTTAAGGCTTATGTAGGCCTTGCAGTGTTCTGGATTTGGGACTTGCGACGTCTGGGTTAAGGCGCGATCACCAAGCCAAGATCAAGTCGTGTTCGGATGCTTGAAACTACCTTTAGGCTTTAGGGACAATGATGTGTGAATGGTAACTTAAAGGATTTCCCGGTACCCTTCCTTGCCTTTCATCTAGGGCATAGCTGCAACACTGCTGAACCTTCCCGAAATCAGCTTTAGTAAGTTCACAAAAGGCATCAACAGCAACAAGCATGAGACATGCATTGCACTCAATCTTGCAGAAGGAGCTCGGACCAAGTATGCTATGATATGCTCGCGGATCATATACTATACTAGAGTAATGGCACACGGATGCGTCAGACTGACCCGAGAGCTCGCGCAAGCAGCGCTTCTTTTTCCGGAACTTCGCGCATTCGTCAGATGCTCAAGGTGAAGCTCACCTCTCGCTTCAGACGTTTCTGAGCACGCAGCAAGTGCTGCTGGATTGAGCCCACACCAACATGAGGATGTGAATAAAGCCAGCGCCTCAAGATTGGAGGCGGCAAGCCAGATCCGATCATGACGAGGGCGTTGCTGTAAGCCAAAAACTCGTCTAACGGCCCCGACGCACGCAGCGCGTGAGCAACGTGCTTGTGCACATAAAGCGCATCTTTGTGATGGTATCCGATCAGCCAATAGCCAAATTCGCGAAGCAATGCAACTTGATGGCTCAATGAGCAGCCATAGAGACCAAGCATGGCCCGCGCCCAGAAATCACCATCCGTCTCCGTCAGCCCCTGGATCCCGGTTACACTGAATTTGTAGGGAGGCGGATAGTCCGGGTTCACCTCTAAGATTAAAGCCTTGGGAAGCAACTCCAGCTCCGTTCCCCTCAGCAAGACTTCCAGCACAGTGCAGTCTATACTGTCAATATCAACCTTCCAGACATCCACACAATATGCCTCAGAGCAGGCAGGCTTTAAAGCTTTCAAGCTCGGCGGCGAATCGTAGAGACTCTGAGCCGTTAGCCGACCACACTGAAGGTCTACCTCTGGCCAAGCTGCCCGATACCTCGCACAGAAAGGTTGCCTGGCCTCCAACGCGACGCCACGTATCCGATCGCGATGCTCGCTCATAAACTCGAAGAGCGGGCTTTGAGAGGAACTGCCGTCTGCAGCTCCCACATCGACAAAAGTGTAGCTCAGGTTGATGTTGCTGGAGAGAAAGGAGCGGAAGACCGGCGCAAAACTTTCCCCGTCTATTCCGGGAACAAAAGACGTGCCTTGTCTGAAGAGTTCCTGGCTTCGTACCATATTGTAGGCCCTTTTGCCATAATTAAAATCCAAGAGAGCTGAGTGCAAGCTCACCAACCTCTCCGTCATGCTTGCTGCCCCGAGATCGTATAGCTGGAAGCCTGGCAACCACAGGGTATCATTTTTGACGAAGTACTTCGACGGATTGGCATAGAGAAGCGTGTAATTGCCCCCCTCGGTATGTGGGTTAACCTTACGCAGCATCTGACGATGCCGCAACAGAGGTTCGTCACAGCAACGCTTGTATGCCCGTCGGTACGGATCAAGCAGGCTCTTCGTCCTCCTATGCCTCTTGTCTTTCTTAAAGCAGCCCGGGGAAGGTCTAATCCCCCCTACAACCGGGACGTGAAACTTCCCGCAGCATTTGAAGAATTGGCTTCTGGACTCAAAGCAACGATTTAGCAGGCCCAACTCTTCTGCTTCAAGATCCACCTGACAGGGCACACTGACCGGAACCGACGAGACGCTCGGACAGCACATGTTACACACTGGAAATCTTCTAGATCATAGATTCCTACGCATTCTGGGGGGGGGGTCTTTGCAGGCGCAAACCTCGGGCTCGGGGGCCTAAACCTTCGTGCTTGAGGCTTGGGCCCTTTGTGGTTTGTGCAGCCTCAACCAGGGGTCACAATCTCATGATACGACGCTAAGAACAGTGCAAGCCCGACGATCTTGAGCTCTGAACCCCGATACCTGTACCATGAACCCCACGTAAGCCCTCGCGGTGATGTGCAGACCGGAAGCCCCAACACATGAAACTCTCAAAACCCTTCAACCTAGAAACCTAAATCCAAAACGACGAGAAACAAAACCCTGAACCCTAAATCATAAACTTCTAAGCCTTCTAAGCTCCGACACGCAAACACAACCAAACACGGAATCCTGACACCCTACCCAGAGAGCCGCTTGAATCAGGAATATTGAATATGCCAATATACCTTAAACCATGAACTTAATATTTTGGTTGTAAAATCAGACATGGAATATACCTTAAATCATGAATGGACTTAATTTTAATCTAAATTATGGTTGACGGTATGCTCCGTATATGCATATGGCATATGGCCTTAACATTGTGGTTTTGAACATATTCCTTCATTAAGGGGTGTTGGGCTCTTTGGGCAAATGCGACCAAAAACGTCAAAGCCTGCACCTGCACAAAGGCCACAAGGTGCTCGAATATAGATGCCAAATACTCACCACGGTTAACGCTTTGCATTCAGATTGGAGGTTCAGGATTTCGATACAGGGCTCAAGTTTAGCTGTTTTGGGCCTTGCCCTAAACGGCCTCAAGCCTTGGAGATCCTTTGTAAAGCCGGATAGTATTGCGCTGATCACAATCAGAAAAATGAAAGATCATCATCAACATCGTCGGCATCACGACACAAGGCCAGTGTGCACATGCTTCAACTGAAAAGGAAACAGCAACATAAACAACATGCGCCGCAGAGCAGCAGCGGCAACAACAACAGCAACAGCAACCAACTGTGCATAAAAGCAGCAACGACTAATGACAGCCTGGCGATCTCCAAAACTTCGTGCTTGCAGAATCAAGCCAAACGCCAAAACCTGCATGGCCAACTCCTTTTTTGGTATGGAGCTTGCAGGCTTATCTTTTCAACAGTCGTGAGTCGTGATTTGGGCATGGACTGGAGGCCACGGGTGAAATTGAAGCTCGAGCCGATAGTTGCGGTGGACGAAGGCATGGATTTTTGTTGATATTATGCCTATAGCCTAAAGCCTCTGTTTTTTGCAAGCAGCGGCAACCAATTCCACACACGAATGGCAATCCTGTATGCTCATGCAGGATCCAACATGGTATCCACATCAACATCAACCTCTCTTGCCGTCACCGCTGTTATCAACATCATCATCGTCAGCAGTGGCATCGCCATCTTTGGAGTGCTATGCTCCGACATGCTCCGACTCTTTTGTGGCGGACCGACACAACGAAATGTCCTGCAATCCCACCACTGAATCTTCAGGGAAGCAAACGATTAACAGCGTCCGGCATGCACATCGGTAATTTCATCAGCGAAAGGCTGCCATCTTCGCCGTTCCACCCACATTCCGACACTCCTTTTCCAATGCATGGATGTCACTACGACTGTTTGTCTTATTTGATTGAGCATTGACGTTCTTGGAACACCTACAATGACCTACAAACGGTACATTGGGACGGTGCGGATTGGGTTTTGGGCTGCCAGCACTTCGCCTTGTTGAAAATCACACGACTTCACAGAATACGTATTTTAGAACAGAAAATCACAAGAATTCACAGAGTATTTTGGAGCTGTTGGCAGGCCTGGGAAGGGAGGGATTGGAGTCTGGACACCGACAGGGAGGTTCCGGCTCTGGCAAGCCCGGGATTATTCTTGGCAACGGGAGTCAACAGACGATCAGAGAGAGTTGAGGGAAGTCAGCGCTGTGCGGTAAGCTGCAACGAAGACACTGAGTCTTGCGGCAAGAGTTATATTCGGTGGCATGTCGTGTGATACTTTTGGCCCTTGTGGCAGCAATGACAAAATAGAGAGGCTCGGAAAATAGACAAATTTTAGAAAAACTCATGTGGGAACCTTGAGAGTAAACGCTGACATCGGCAGCTAGGTTGATTCCGGCTTAGAACGTCTTTCGGATGTTATTAAGGCGATCAAACGGCAATGGTGCATTTGATTCATCACATGGGCGCCGACGCCGACAATGCACAAGAAACGTCTTGGGTGTACAGGCTTCAGGGGTTTGTAAAGGTGCAATGTCAGTTTTGCATTTGGGGACGCAGCACGAGATTCTAAGGGTAACACATGTTCCTTTCTTCCCGCTGGAGATCGACTTAGCTGGTTTTTTTTATGTTGCCAGGTGTCTCATACAGCAATTCCAAATACGTGTCATTAGAAGCGGGAATTTTTTGGCAAAGGGGCCATACTGGCAGCACAGCTGCTTCCGGTCCAAAGGTTGACAGGCAAACATGGCAAAGTCCCCCAGATATACAATACCTGGAAGCTGCACGTGTTTTTGCAAGGTGGTCATGATCAACAAACTTGCTCTGCAAAGAAATCGCGCAAATTGCAGATTGTGAAACAAAGTTACAACAGTGGATCAGCAACATGTTCCTCTTCTTGACGGCAAAGGCTTCTAGGCACAGACACACACACACACCAGAGCAGTTCGGCAACATGTTTGCGATGATTTATGCAAGCTCACAATGACAGAGCACCAAGCCTGAAATAGCAGTCTTCAAAAAAGAACCATTCGTCGTGTCTGCCACATGATTTTGGCAATGAGCGAAGAAGCAAACTGGACCTCCATGGCTGCAAGGTGCCAGAACCAGCACGAGCTGGAACTTCTGGCTGCAATTGGCGATTCTTCAAACTTTTTTCCAGGATCCTTTGCTGTGCGATGAGCTTCGCCGTCTGTGAGGCATGTTTGACCCGGAGTCAACTCTACCCTACGAGTCCGTCAAGATTGCAAACACGGACACGAAGGCTCCTTCCACGCTTCAGAGACTAAAAGCAAGACTTTGGTCAACCCCCATGCAAGCCCAAAATTTAACAAACCGGTCCTAATGCTCAGAACGTCCGCAAAAGCA
>CAJNJA010015331.1:0-11805 GCA_905231915.1 Symbiodinium necroappetens | reverse complement strand
AGTAAGTAGACTTATAAGTACCCCAAATAGACATCATAATTGGGGTTAAGATACCTATAACTCTATAAAAGAACTACTTACTAAGTCCCCCGACCGGCGAAGTACATTATTACCCTTAGGGGCCGAGTACCTTGGCCCAAAAAACCTTAACCTTTTGAATTATAACAGGTTTATATAAGCCCCAATAGGTTAAAGGTCACCTACTCAGCTACTAAGAAACCCTATAAACCCTTATAGATCCCTTTAAAGGAACCCTAAAGCCCTAAAACCCAAAAAGGTTAAAGGTTACCTACTCAGCCCCGAAGTACCTTACAGGAGCAAGCCCAAGCTGCCAGGGCAGATGGCCACTGCTGATACCTCCCGAAGGCAGGTAAACCTCTGGTAACGCGGGCTCTTGGGGGGTTGAGGGTTTAGGGTTTAGGGTTTAGGGTTTAAGGTTTTTACTTAAGGGTCTTGTGGGCTTAGGATTCAGGGCTTAGCACTTCGGGGTCCGAGCTTTGGGGGTTTTCGACTCTCACACTCGCACTAGGCCGGCAAGGCTCCGCATAGTTCTGTCTCCGCTGCAAAGCGAGCGAGAGAGAGAGAGAGAGAGAGACCGCATGCAGCTACGAAGAGCAAATGTCGCAGATCAGCGAGTAACAAGTATCATGAGCATTGTGTAAGTACAACAATCAGAAAGCACAGCAGTCCACCTCCCTTTCATTCCCTTTCACTACCCACATGTGATTGAGACGTTGCTCATCTGTTTCAAAGGTTCTGCACATTCATCAAGCAAGGACGACCAGGAGCTATACTCATACGACAGTTCGGAGACTCCCGAATCTTAGGATTGTTAGAGATACTTGGAGGTTCATTGGTAGTTAAAAGTGAGGTTCTAAGTCCCCTAATATGTATAGATACCCTACGTATAACCCCATTTATAACTACCCGTGAACCTTCAAGTAGAATAAATGCCAGTTGACAGCCAAAAGTCTGGTCAAGGCTTCGCCGGCAAGGGCATCTAAGACTTGTGTCTCCATCCGGTCTGTGACCAAATGCAAAAGACCCGTTCAGAACCGGAAGGACAAGGAGCGCAAAACACTTCGACTGTCGGTCAAACCACACGATCGTTACTGTTGTTGTTCCTGCGATGGGCGGCCAGATTGCGTGAGAGGTGGATCATTGCCACACTGAAACGACACGGTGACCCGATTAAGTCGGCTGACTTTGGGTTTGGGGCTTGGAGTCTTGTTCTAGTTAGTCTTGCTTGACCCTCTCTTTCAGGCATTTGCTTTTCACCGTCGGCTCAGTCGGAAAGCTGCTCCATCGTCACCTCATCGAAGTGCTTGAATGCCTCAACGAAAAGTGCACGTCGATGACGCAGCAGCGAGACCGATCCCGCCAGCACTGTAGCAATCAGCGCAACAAGGCTTTCGTTCCGACTGCCCTGCTGCAGCGCGAAGACCCCGGCCAGGAGCCCAAATCGCAGGCCGTCGCTGAAAAGCCGCACGTCGCGCTTGTACAGCTCGAACAAGTACAGCTTCTCCAAATCGAAGGGCAAGGCGACGTCCTCCTTGCGGCTGCAAGCGACCCGCATCAAGCCCAAGAAGTGCCAGCCGCTGACCACGAAGGTGCCCGCCAGGAGTCCCAAGGGAACCCAGAGCCAGACAATCCCACAGCAAAAGCTCGCAAAGCCGACAGGGCAAATCATGAGTTCGCCAAAGCCCACGAACTTCCGATCGAAAGTATATGCCTGGTACCTGCAGGCCCAGATGAAGCCGGGAAGCCAGAGCGTGGCTGCCAGCAAGGACCCAAACAAAGGGCTCCCCGCAACCAGCTCCATAATGGCGACAACGGCAGACATCAGCAGCGCGAGGCAGTCCAAGACCCAATAAGCCGCGAGCTTTCTGACCAGCCGGCAAAGGTGCTGCTTGCCGTTTTGCACGCTGCACCTCTCGAACTGCGACTCTCGAAAAGCCATGAGAACGGGGCGGTAGGCCCCCTCACCTGGTCGCATCATCGCCTCTGTCCGGATACTCACGCTGGGGCGCAGGAGCAGCAGCTCCTGCAATGCGCTGCGCGGCAGTGTGGCAAGCAAGGTCATGGAGGAGACTTCGAGGTCGGTCCCACCCGCGACTTGAGTCGAGTACAGGAGCTTGGGGATGTCAGACCTGACGACGACCGTGTGATTGTAACACAGAGGCAGCGAGTGCGGCTCTGAGATTTCCCCGGGTGCGAACTCCACTTCAAGCCTCGTCGGCCCCTGAAGCCGCACTGCAGTCACTCTTCCCGGCCGCATCTCCAACTGCCGGGCACCCAGCTCGTCTGCGATGGCATGCAGCTCCAGAAGATCATCGTCTTGCCTCGGGAGCACGGAAACGTCCTGGCTGAGTGGCAACTTCTCAGTGCCGTGCAAAAGGGACACCCTTCCAGCAGAGACCTTCATGGCTAAGCCAACCTGGGTTGTTGCTAAGGAATTTGATTTAAGCTACCATAATAAGGAAACTATATTATGTATTATAGATCCCTATATTATGGTAACTTAACTTATGTAAACCCCTTAACAAGAACCCGCCAACCTCTGCTGCCAGCTCCTCCATCCTTGGCACTTCGGGCGGTTTGATCTCCAACTCGAGGAGGCAATGGCCGCTCATGGTGAAGACGTGCAAGGTGAAAGGCTGAGGGGCGCCAAGAAGCCTCTCTTCTTCAACAACCAGGCCCAAAGAAGTTCAAACTTTTTAGGATAGACATAATATATAAGGCCAAAAAGTTTTAAGTTCCCCCATTGGCTATCTAAGAAGCTGTGCAGACTTCGAAGCAGGCTGGTTCAGGCCCCGCTCGATTTCTGTTGAATGGACCACGCTTCCGGAGCCATCCTCCTTGAGTCTCTTGCAGTCACCTCGCTCGAGAGCCTCGAGTTCCACCATGGCAGAAGCTCGGGACGTATGGCTTTGCTAAAGTCCGTAGGAGGTGGATAAGATTCGATATGTCTTTCATTTTCTGACAGTCTCGCTGAAATATTGTTTGCACAGGGCCGTTCGGCTTTGCGACGGCTTAGGGCTACGGTTTTGAAGTTGTTTCGGCAAGGGCCGGGCTTTTGCAGTATTTGCACCTCCCAACTACCCACGGGGACAACAGGTTGGACTTTCAGAACTGTGCACTGCTATAAGTTAGTGCAAGTTACTAAAAACATTAACAGATACTGTAAGTTGCTATGGGGCCCACACAAGTTTGCACACCAGGTGCTGCAGACCTAACCGCTGCTGTGGGAGTTCGTCGGGGATTCAGCTATTGGGAGCTCTGTGAAACACTGACCTGTATCGCTGAAGCGCTCCTGGAGTGGCCCCATAGGGGTACTAACCCTAACCCCTGATCCCTAAACCCTAAACCCTAACCCCTAAACCCTAATCCCCAAACGCTAAACCCCAAACCTACGGTTTCTAGCGGATTTCAGGCTTTACGTGTTCAGGGCCCCCAGGGTGTCTGTTGAGGGCTCCTGTAGGTTAGGGGCCTGTAAGGGCTCTTCTGGGGGTGTAGAGTTTACCTGGACCTCCAAAAAACCCAGCTTTTCAAGGACTCATATAGAGAGGCCTAATATAATAAGGAACCCTAAAAAGGTAGGGTTATTTGGGTTAAGGTAGGGTATATATTAGGGATTCTTTCAGAGACTCGGGGTCTGGAAGCGTTTCGGAAGTAGCTGGGGGTAGAAGCATAGGCCTTTGATGAAAGAGCGGGGGGCCAAAATATGATACAAGGTCTGTACTCCCCAAAGGGTCCATGTATTCATATAGTATATACATTGGCCACAAAGTACCTGTTTTGGGGACTACTTTAAGGCCAAAGTATCTACTCTTTTGGGTACATGGACACTTAGGGCTCCTTACCTCAAGGGCTTTGGAAGTCTCTGAGCGTCGACTCTTCCGGGTGAGCCCGGTTCTTGTTCAGGAGCTAGGTGCTTTAATTGGGGGTTTCCGAAACTTAGGGGTGCCTTATGTTGGGGTCCTTAGAATAAGGATCCTACCATTTAGGGTACTATCTTAGGGCCCCCTATTTTCGGAAACCCCCAATTGTTAAAGGAACTGAATCGGGGTTTCTTGATGTAGGCCACAGATCCCTAAAGCTGCTTACCTTACTAAGGACGATTGCACGGATGCTAAGACAAATGCCCGTAAGGAAAGGACGATTACTGACCACTTTCTACATGGGCAGACACCCCTGTAGATCCCTGATCAAGTTTAGACCTCTAAAGGAACCCGTTAGAGGAACCCTCAATGTAAACCCTAAGCCCGTTTTATGCTACGTTCTACATCAAAACCCTTAGATCCTAAACCATAAACGCCAAACTCCTGAACCAACAACCCTAAGGCGGAAAACAAAAACGCATACAAAAACGACAGAACCCTTCACAGAACCCTTGAAGCCTTAAGCAACCCTAAACGCTTAAACCCTAAACCCTAAGCCCTAAAAACCCTTAAACCCTAAACCCTCAAAACCCCAAAACCCTAAACCCTAAGCCCATCCAGGCCGAAGCCCTACACCCCTACACCCCCGAAACCTCAAGCTCTCAGCCCCAACAGGTCAACCCCTAAACCTCTTAAGGGTTTAGGGTTTAGGGTGTAGCTCTAAGCCCCAAAAGGTCAACCCTAAAAACCTTTAGGGTTTAGGGTTTAGGGTGTAGCAGCCTAAATCATGGCCAATATTCTTCTTAGGGCTCCATATTGCAGTCATACTATAAAAAGAGCCCCAAAATCCTATTCTAATTCTTCAGGCCCCTTTCTTTTAACACCCTAAAACCTAAACCCCAAAAAACCCTACACCCTAAGAAACCCTCAAGTCCCAAATCTCGGGGCGGGTGGCAGGTGCTATAGGAGCGGCTGTCCGGTCTGGGCCCCGACTTCTGCATTCTTGACCTTGTCCAGGGTTTCCCCAGGGCTCCAGTTACCTAAATAGTAGGTTACTGGGGGTACATATATGGTTAGTAACCCACTATTTAGGTAACTGGAGCCCTAGGGGTTTATAAGGGTTCAGGGTTTTTGGGTTTTAGGGTTTTGGGGTGTAGGGTTTTATGCTCAAGCTTTGGGGCTTAGGGTTTGGAGCCTTAGGCCTATAGGGTTTAGGGTTTAGGGTTTAGGGCGTTAGGGTTTAGGGCCTCAAGGTTTACGATTTAGGGCCTTAGGGTTTGCGCCCTTTTTGCGCATGGGCTTCAGGGGTTTAAGAATGGACCTACCTTCTCTCTCATGCCTTTTAACAGCCCTTTTGCCTCACAACGATCAAGGTTTGTGGCTGAGAGGCTTTGGTTTGGGGCTTCAGGTCTTAGGTTCACCGTCCGAAGTTCAAGGTTAAGAGGGGGGGTAAGGGTTTCAGGGCTTAGGCGTTCAGGGTTTCGGGGTTTCCGGGTTTCAGGGTTTCGGGTTTGTTTAAAGTTTAAGCCTTTTTTTGTGACACAGACTCGGATGCTCCAGGCGAGGCATGCCACGACCCTAGACCCTAAACCCTGCACCCCAAACCCCGAACCCTAAACCCGACTCTCACACAACTGCTTGATGATGGGTATCTATATAGGGTATACTAGAGGGTAACTGAGGGGTCTAGGTAATGTCTTCGGTTTAGGGGTTTAAGCTCTTTGGCTTTCCCTAAAGCTCAAAACAGCCCAAAAGCCTTATAGTTAAAGGAAACTACAGGTGGGGAGTTTAGGGTACATAGGGCTTCCATAAGGCTTCTATAAGGTATATAGACCTTCTATAAGGCTCCCATAACGGAAACTACCCACCTGAAAATGTCCTAGATATAGAGCATGGTCTTTGCTGTCAAAAGCCTTGGCACATAAGCCATGGAAGCGTCAGGGAAAGAAACTTCCGAAGCCTATGAAGCCAGAGTGATCTGCAATAATCTACGGGCCTTAGTAATCAAAACAAATTAGAGTAGGATTTGGGGGTATATTAAACTGCAATTATAATAAGGAGCCCCAAAACCCTATTCTTACATTAAGTGCTGGCTATCCGAAACTTAGGAGGACTTGCCGTCCCCTGCCAAGGCCGACAGACCAATACACAAATCTTGGAAGGGTTTGAGTTTGAGGTTTACGGGTTTGGGGCCTTAGGGGTTATCGGTTTCGGGTTTATGATGCTCTATAGGGTACCTTCAAACCTGTAATCGTAAGCGCTGAACCCTAAACCCTAAGCCCTAAACCTTGAACCCTAAACCTTGAACCTTGAACCCTGAACCCTAAACCCCAAACCCCTAAGCCCAAAACCCCAAAACCCCAAAAGCCCCGACGTCTGACCCAAGCCGGGGCGCAGAAGACAGGCAGCCTGCTGCCACTGACCTCATGGGCTTGCGGAAGCACAGAGAGCCCTACCTACCCATAGGCCCCTAAGTAGTTCCTTTTTGGGATTACCTTGTAGGATTCTAAATAGAAACCATAACAAGGAACCCCTAGAAAAGGTAGGCTATTTGGGGTTATCTGTAGGCCCCTAAGTAGTTCCTTTTTGGGATTACCTTATAGGACTGAAAATCTAAACCACAAAAAAGAACTACTTAGGGGCCTATGGGTAGACACAGCGGAGAGAATCCTCACCAACTAGGGGCTTGCTGAAAGATCTTGGAATAGGCTTTGGGGTGCACTATGGTATAAAAGAATTTTGGCATTACAGAACCATAAGGAATAGGATAAGTAGTTCTTCCGACCCGTATACTAGCAGATTGGTTTGGCTTCAGGGTAAGGTTCATAAAGAATGCAGTGGCCACCGTTCTTCCAAAACTACAACAACTGCTGTTGATTTTCGTGAGGCTCGATGCTGAAGCCGGATCCTACTATCTTCATCTTTGGGTTTAGGGTTTAGGGTTTAGGGCCAGTTTAGGGTTTAGGGTTTATTCTGTTACCAAGAAGCTGACTACAAATGCCCAGAGCCAGGTCTTGTCCACGAGGCCCCAAAGGCAACTTCTGCGTTTGGGCGAGCGGCTGGCCAGCTGGCAAGCAAAAAGGACGGCATTGAAGCTGATCGTCGTGGGCTCCTTCCAGCATGCCACCCTATACCCCAGAGCCTTACGAGTGCGCTTTATGAACAGGATCCTAGCGATCCACAGGGCTAGCCAAACAAGGAACTACACGAGAGACCAAACTATAGATGCAAGAATTCGACTAGAGCTTTGGGGTAAAGTGTGGTTTCCGTATATTCAGGAACCCTTAAGGGGCCGAACTTCCCTGCCGGGCAACAACCCTGAAAATTGAATGTTTGCATCTAATGTAGGAACCTGATTAAGAAACTCTGGCCCTAGAACCTCAAAATAGTAATTAGGACCCATATGGGTGTAATCAGAAGTTCTTGCTCCCAGAAACAGCCCCTTCCGCGCCGCTTTCGCGTAGCTTCTGCGCGCTCTCGCACGCGAGGAAAGCCCAACCAACAAAAACACCTCAACATAACTCGGGCACACAAGCATCTCTGAAAGCTGCAGAGAGACCCCTATACCAAACAATACACAGCTCTAACATGTTTCCCAAGGGTCCTCACCTACGATTGGAGGAAAAAGGTCAATCAGGCCATGCATCTACAGCCCATACCGCTCTCTTACAAGCAGGGAAGACAGGCTTAGAGGGTCCCTTAAGCTGGCTGTCACAAGCAAGGAATTAAGGTTTAGAAGGGTCACTTCACCAGGCCGTACAGCTCTAGAAGGGTGTTGCAGGCAAAGAATACAGGTTTAGGAGGGTTCCTTTTTGGAGGCCAATACTTCTCTTGAAAGATTTTACAGGCGAGTTTACAAGGGTCCCTTGACCAAGCCATACAGCCGAGTACTTTCTACAGGCCATACAGTTTTATTATAAAGAACCCTAATAAGGACTCAGGGTTTCTTAATCAGGTTCCTATATTCGCAGCCTAGCATCCGATACCCTTTGGGTGCCTTCCTGGGCCTGACGCTTAACCGAACTCCAAATCCCAAATCGAAGGTTCACGATTAGGATTTAGGGTTAAGGGTCTAGGATCTAGGGCTTAGGAATTAGGATGGCTCAGGGTTTCCAGCATCAGAGTGTTTCTTATGAGGGCAGGCCCGATAGTGTCATGCAAACACTAGTGAGCAACTAGTACTTGGGCTGCTTAGGAGAAGGGCCTAGGGCTCCTTCCCTCAATTCCGCAAAGTACCACTGGAAGTTTGGGAGAACCAAGAAAACCGCAAGATTGATATATATATATATAGATATACAGACATACATACATGCTTTGTAACGATACTTGGGAGGATACTGGCCAACAAAGATCCCTAAACCAAGGGTATACGCCCTCTCCCGTCTCCAGGCTGCTGGTCATCATGCCCCGCAGCAGATGTAGCGAGGCTTCCCATCTGGACAAAGCCGGTTCTCACCCTGTCCCCCTAAACCCTACTTGGAGGTTCATGGGTAGTTATAAGTAAGGTTATAAGTCCCCTAATATGTATAGTTACCCTACTTATAACCCCATTTATAACTACCCATGAACCTCCAAGTAACCCCTAAACCCACCCCAAAAGCATCACGAAAAGCAAGTGTTGTGTAGGGTTTTGCAGAGTAGGGGACTCATGCAGGGGCCCTGGCCAATGTCCCTTGATGGGCATAATCCTATGGATCCGAATGTTCATGATGTTTCGGGTCCTTCGAGGCAGAAGGTTTTTTTTGACCACAGGTCTATATTGAGCCGCGCCCCAAACAACATCCGAAACCAAAAAGCAATGCCCCAACTGCGTAAACTCTGAACCTCTCGACTCCAGACAGTGGAACTGGTTTGGGGGTTAGGATTAGGGGGGAATATTGGGGATATAGACCTTCTAAATAAGGTCACTTTTAAGAGAGCCAGAAGTAGGGATAAAGAAGGGTCCGCTTTAAGGGGTCTCCCTAATACTGCCTAGGATGGTCCCAGAGAGCCAAATGCCCCTTAATCAAGGAATATAGCTCAAAGATGAACCCCCTTATAATTCAAGGTCTATTCCTTAATTAAGGGGTATTGGGCTCTCTGGGGTTGAGGACGACTCTCGACTCTCTACTTCGCCCAAGGAATCCCATGCCTTCAGATGCACGAGTGTCAAGTTTGCCACGCACTTTCCTAAATTTTAAACCCTAAACCCCTAAACCCCTAAACCGTTTAGGGGTTTAGGCGGTTTAGGGTTTAGGGTAAAAAAACTTTTTGACCCCTAAACCCTAGACGCTAAATTTTTCAGCACTTTTTTTGCATCTCTGGAAACTCCATCCTTCAACTTCCAAGAAGCTCGACTCGAATGACCTACCTTGCCTGCGGCCGAACCATAACCAGCCACTAAACATACGGTTGATGATATAAAAAGGAATACACCACAATTCCCATAGCTTAGGTTCCTTATAATGCAGGATTTATACCATCAGCCGTAGGGCTTAGGGTCTAGGGGGTTGGGTCCCACATCCTGAACCCGGAAACCCAAACCTGTTCCAGAGTCCGTTTAATGTTTATAGGGTTTAGGGGTTTAGGGTTTCGGGGTTTAGGGTTTAAGGTTTAGGGGTTTAGGCTTTAGGGTTCCTTTCAAACTGAGCTCAAAACCTGAGTATGATGGCGTAAACAAACTTCGACTTCGCAAACTCTGATGGTAAGGCGTAACTCTAGAAATCACAGTTACGGTTGATGATATAAATCCTGCATTACCTTAAGGAACCTAAACTATGAGAATTATGGTATATTCCTTACTATGGCTAATGCAGGATTTATATCATCAAGCGTATCATTAAGTGCTGAGGCTCTGTTGGCCGCGTCCCAATGCCCCCATGCAGGAATTCCAGCTGACAACCTCGCGGTTCAGAGCTGAGGGGGTTTGGGCTTTACGGGGCTTCGGGTTCAGGGATGTCTTGCTCCCGCCCACGAAGCCCTAGAAAACCGTATGAACTTCGAGTGAAGACCACGGACCCCTGAACCCTAAGCCCCAACAGCTCTATGAATCGGGTTCCGATTTGCTTGTGGTTTCCTAACCTATGAAAGCACCTGAGCCAGCTCTTAGTTTCAGAGGTGGCCTCCGCGCGACCTTCCACGCGCAAGACCTCGAACAAGTGCAGCCTTAGTTTGGTGTTCTTGTTACATTCTTTGTCTGAATGAAGTGGTGGAGCCTTTTCTGCAACCCCTGAACCCTAAGCCGTAGCTTGGGATTTGGGGACAGGATCCGCCCAAGCTCTTTCCGGGGTTGGTCTTACAGGGGCTGTTGGGGCTAGGGTTTCGGAGCTTGAACGTCACGGCTTGGGCTTATAGGTTTGAGGTATTTAGGATTTAGAGTGTATGGGCCGTTTATGGGGGTCAGTGGGTTCAGGGGTTTGGCGTTTTCAGGGGCGTTCTAGCAGCCTAAATCCTAAACCCTAAAGCCTAAACCCTCTAGCACATCGTGACAGGGATGTTAAGACTTCGAGGCTTCAAGCTGATAATACCCAAAGGGTCCCACTGTACCCATATAGTATGTACCATTGGCCTTATGAAGTACCTGGACCCCTGAAAACCCACGTTTTTAAGGACTCATATAAAGAAGCCATAATAAGGAACTCCAAAGAGGTAGGTTTTTGGGGTTAAGGTAGTCCCTAAGTAGGTACTTTGGGGTCAAAGTATATACTATTTGGGCGCATGGGCCCTTAGGGATAATACTTGGAGGGTCGGGGGACTTAGTAACTAGTTACTTCTGCAGAGTTATAAGTATCATAACCCCAATCAGGATCCCGAATAGGGTACGTATAAGTCTAGTTATTACCCACTTACGGTTTAGGGTTTAGGGCTTTAGGGTTTAATCCCCCCAACCTTCCAAGCAGAGGGGCTTCGAGAAGGGTACCATGCCCGGCCCGGGACCTCTGGCTCACCGGGCTCCCTCTGCTCGAAAATTTTAGGGTTTAGGATTCGGCGCTACTTGGGGTACCCTAGGCCTCCAGGTGCCTACGAGGCTCTAGTACCCGATATGGTAGGTATCTCGGGGGTTCGGGGTAGTACAAGTATAATAAGAAGTTCTGAGGGATGGTATTTATCTAGGCTCTACTTTACATGTAGCCGCAGAAGGCTCCAAGCACGTCGTCCTCTCTTCCTCAATGACAGGCCCCAAAAAAGTTCAAACTTTTTAAGCTAGACCAAATACACAAAGCCAGAATTGACACAAGGCATGCGATGACTATGCCAGAACATGGATCAGACACTTGTTGTCGACCCAACAATCCCGACTCCAATGAGCAATTACAAGAGGATGCACAAGGCCAGAAAATCTAAAGTTGAAAGTTCTCCCATTGGCTATCTACGTGTCTGTAAACGCCGACGTTCCCGATCGCGGAAACAGCTTCTGCCGAGCAACGTGCACGGCCACTGTTGCGCACCTTTGGGTGGCTTAGGTTAATTCTGTTCTTCCTCTTACTATTCTGATCATGTTTTGTTGTAGTTCTTTTAGTCTATTTATTATTGGGCTCTCTCTCTCTCTCTCTCTATGTATGTATGTATGTATGTATGTATCTATGTAAGCATGTTATGTTATGTTATGTTATGTTATGCTATGCTATGTTATGTTATGTTATGCTACGTTATGTTATGTTAGTATGTAAGTATGTAAGTATGTAAGTAAGTAAGTATGTAAGTATGTATGTATGTATGTCTGTATGTATGTATGTGTAAGTATGTATGTATGTATGTATGCATGTATGATATGTTATGCTATGCTATGCTATGCTATGTTATGTTATCTTATGTTATGTTATGCTATGCTATGCTATGCTATGCTATGCTATGCTATGCTATGCTATGTTATGTTATGTTATGGTCTGGTCTGGTCTGGTCTGGTCTGGTCTGGTATGGTATGGTATGGTATGGTAGTGTATGG
>CAJNJA010015330.1:0-37295 GCA_905231915.1 Symbiodinium necroappetens | reverse complement strand
AGGTGTGGGGTATGGTCGGTTGTTTGGATTTTTTTTTCTGCTTTGGGGTTTGGTGCTGAGTTGAGGGGTGCTTTGTGTTTTGGTTTGTGCTTCGGGTTTTGGTGAGGTTGTTTTGTTTTGCTTGTGATATGGGTTTCGGCATGGTTGATTTGGGGTGTGCTTTCAGAATGGGTTGAAAACCATAGGGGGGAGTATTGCATTTGAGATGTGGGGTTAGCCTATGCTTGCTCTAGAGCCCCTAGGGCCCTATATAGTAGGTACCTGGGGGCTTAGGGTTTGAGGAAGGGGGGGCAAGTTTGCTTTGGTACAATCCTCTGCTCTCAAGTGCTGGCACCAAAGCTTAAGATAAACTGCAGACTGTTGTCTTGTCTTTCGGAGACACCATCTTTCCATGCCCTAGGACACCCTGCGAGCATCAAAGCTCTTCAAAGCTACTTACTGAAAGCCGAACTTTCCCCAAACTCGCGTTGCACTATCCATTGTGCCGAGAATTTAGACCAATTAATTGTGAGCAAGATTGGCAAGCAATCTTGCAATCTTGGGTCCCGCCCTCTAATTTCCCTTTTAGACCAAAGATTGCAAGGGTAGGGGAGCAAGATTGCCAAGCAATAATCTTGCCATCTTGGTCTCCAAAACGTAAACTAGTCACCAGTCGGCGAGCAAGTGGGGCAACGGGGGCGAGAGCAAAATTGCCGCAGCCATCTTGGTCTTCAAAAGGTAAACTAGTCGGCGAGCAGGTTGGGGCAAGTAGGGCAAGCTGACCAAGATGGCTTGGCAAACCTTGCTCCCCCTGACCAAGATTGCCAAGATTACCAAGATGGTGGCGTCAACGAATATTGTTGTAGATTCCCGGCACAACGCACTATCAACTTCCAGCTGCATCTCCGGAACGTTTTTAAACCGATCTGCACGTGAAACGCCCGCTCGTCGGTGATGGTGAAAACTGGAGCTGCAAACTGACACTGCTCCTGGTGGATCTACATATGACTGGGGGCTTCAGGGTGCAGAG
The DNA here is from genome assembly GCA_905231915.1 of Symbiodinium necroappetens. Lineage (NCBI taxonomy): Eukaryota > Dinophyceae > Suessiales > Symbiodiniaceae > Symbiodinium > Symbiodinium necroappetens. The sequence goes on along the minus strand of CAJNJA010015330.1, from coordinate 36,286 downwards.
GCTCCGGCCCAAATCTCCCCGAATGTAAAGCAAGGACTGACATGACATCCTGGTTGAATCCATTTGCCTCTATGAACCCTTCGAGTCCTAAAGTTTAAGAAGCGCGGGCTGTTTTACCCCTACTGTAACAACTTCCTGCTGGCTCACTTGTCTCGTTCTGCAAGTATGTATGCGCGTGTGCATGCGTGCAACAGCACAACATCTAGCTGTAACAAGCTCCACCCAAACCTCGTAACACCGAAAACCACACCCAGCTTTTACAGTTTACACGTCGCGACATCTGCCAATGTTTCCTCGCAAAGCCTATGTTGCCCGCGATTACCCGCGCCCGTCCCAGTCCATTCTACCTAGACCATGCTTTGCAAAACTAATTCCCTACGACCTACTTTACCGCTCGGATCTCATACGTTCATAAGACATATGGTAGCCAAGAAAATATATACATATTAAGGTACGGGTCCAAGTAGTTTAGGGGGTTTAATCATCGACATATAATTCATATACAGTAGGGTTGTGGGGTACATCCCGCTGCTACAGTCGTTGTATTCTTGAGCATTCGGTAAATTATTCCGGTTCCTATGTTGCACCACGAAGCCTCTCAGCTGCTCTCAGAGTTGGTTCTTCCTGAGTTCGCGCCGCGGACGTACTTGGTGACCTCCCGGCCCTCTGACAGGTCGAGCGTGTCGCCTTGAGGGACACATTGGGGTGCGGGAGCATTTGCGATGTGGGATTTCGACCGATTCGGGTTTGAGCCTCTCTGCTGTTACTTGCTGAAAGCTGGGCAGGAGGCTTGGGGTTAAGGGCAGTCTTGCAACACCTCCGACGGGCTTTGAGTACAGCGCCGCGGCCTGAAAACCTGTCTGGCAAGTACTCGAGGCACCTCTTATATTAATCAACATTAATTCCATTAATTGTGGCGACCACCACATAAGACAACGGAAGGGGCCGAAGAACACAATCGAACGTAATTGAAGGATAAGGATTCGATGTCCTTGGGGATGTAGAGGGCTAAACTGCCTCGACGAAACCCTAAACCCTACCCGTACCCTAAGCTTTCGACCTCGCCTTCCGACTTGACAACTACCCATAGGCCCCTAAATGGTTCCTTTTTGGGGTTACCTTTTAGGAATCCTTAGAAAAAATTGGTGAAACCAAAAAAATGAGCTACAATGGAGACTACAGGTACCGTGATGCAATTACTCGCAAGAAGACACGAAAGCAACAGTACTATCAGTCTTCAGCTACAAGGGCACGGCGTGATCGATAATGATAGACTTCGGTTTGTTCCTAGGGTTTGGAACAACACCGGAGTTCAACAGTTGCAGCTTGGCCGCTAAGCCCATCTTCGCCAATTTTGCTGCGCCCTGCCTGTGGCTGGGATAGGAATCGTGGTCGCGGCTCGAGAATTTACGATCAAGGATCGCTACTATCCGTTCTGGACAAAAGTATACTAGGGACGTGTTAATCAGGCGAAGGATCCAGGATGGGTATCGGGAAGGGCCGGGTAATTAACCGGGTATTCGCAGGAGTCGAGTTTGCAGGTTGTGGTGCTGTTTGGTTTGGGGTTTAGGGCTTCGTAGGGTCGAGGAGATGTACGGCTTCCGCGAAAAAAATGAGTGCATGTCCCTGCCGCTGAGCTTCCAAGAAGAACCGGAAGACCCAAATTCAGAGCTGAAAACCACAGCGGCAAATCTGGTGCATCAAAGCGTTTCCCGCACACACCCTAGACCCAGATGAAAGGGTCTTACAATTAGCGGACTTGATCTACTGAGGTGCTGCCAATTATGTGTGTATATATGTATATATACTATATACACATATGTGTGTATAACAGAGTGCAGACCAAAGTTCCTTGTATCTGCTAGAACCCCAAACACCCTCGAAGTTGTCTGCTCGATCTCTTGGCCTTGGGGAGCCGCAGGATCATGGCAAAGCTGTATATCCTTCGCTGAGCCGGATCTTTGGGCTATCGAGGGCTTAGTGTACGGTTGAAGTTCATCCACGGTTTAGGGCTAGGGTTTAGGGGCTTTGTACTCTCCTGATGTACTCCTCCGCCCTGCGGTTCCGGCAGTTCAGGGTTCAGGAGTACAAGGTCTGTTGGGGCTCGGGGTGTGGGTTAGTAGGGTTGACGGCTAGTGCCTATAGCCTACAAGGACCCCACCCTGAACTAAAGAGACGCAAGGGAACCCAAAAGCACTTCTACCCCCCCCCCCCCAACCTCGGCAAACCCAAAGTCCCAAGCGGTCTGCGAAACCCTCTATAGAGCACTCATTAAACAGCCTACACCAGCCCGATAAATCTCTATGAAGCCTAAGCTTAAGCCCTACAATCCAGGCTGCTGGATCTTGGCTCAAGAAGACTGTAAGCCTGTCAAGAGCCTGACACGACAAAACAATTGCATACATCCCTAATTCCCAACCCCAAACCCTAAAAGCGCATAACAAAAACATAGGAAACCCTCAAACTAGAGAACCCGCACTTCCCCAACCGAAAAAATATCCGGACGCCAAACCCCAGTACAGTTGCGTTGATAGCTAGAATGGGGTTCCCCTCCAAGCCCTCGACTCAACCCTGAACCCTATACATCCTTACAGCCTATATTTCATATAACAAGAACCCCCGAAAGAACAGATCGAGCGTCAGGGGAGCCATGGCCATGGCAGAGAGAGTGAGCTCGGCGCCTAAGACCTGGTAAGACGACGGAGGTGTGTCTAGAGTTAACGGCTTAGGGTTTACGGCTTATCGGGTTTAGGGCTAGGTTTCGGGGTTTAGGTCCATCAGGAGCAGGAATTCTCTGTACTGCCCAAAACTCAACCCTTTGCGCGAACTGCGAACCCCTAGTCCATGAAAGCCCATAAATACAAACCCTACGAAGTCGATAGATCCTGTCTTATGACCCAAAAACTATCGAATAGAGCCCTGAAAAGGGTCATCAGGCTATTGGAAACCCCCTCAAACCTAGGGGATGAGCTTGAGACCCTCAATGCTGCGCAGCAGCAGGGAGGAGCAGCAGCTGCAGCGTTAGGCCCAAGCCTTCAGAAAAAGCGCTTCAGGGAGATATTGGATTCTGTTTGTAGCAGGTACTGATACATCCCTGTATGCTATCAGCATCACAGGGGAGTCAGGTTGAACTCCGAGGAAAGTTTTGCTTGTTGGTAGCCCTTTGGGTACGTGAATCGAAATGCAACGCGAGGGCATCCCAACGCGACAGCCTCAGCATTGAAAACATGGCTTCGGTGCACGCTAGACGACTATACTGAATATATGATGCCATTCAGTGGACCCTGTCACGCTCCACTGCTGAAGCCGCGAATCGCACAGGAAAACGAGAAAGCTGCACGTGCCCCGGCCTCACTACCACCACAAGAGTCTTAGTAACCCCGTACCACTAGAACGCAACAGTCCAGTCTATGACGAGGCTTGTAGATTTTGATGGCGCCAGAACTACTCTTGAGCTGAAAGCGCAGTAAACCGATTTCACGAGGTAGTCTGTGTTGATTGAAGCCATGATGAGCAGTGCAAGAATGGTACAGTACCATGGGAAAAACATCGCAGTGTCGGTCCCGCAGACATAATTTGGCCCAAGGTGCTTGCCGGACACGGACCCAACAAAACTGCGCAAAAGACCACGGGAGCGTGCTGGCGAAGTACGACCACAAGAGAACAACCTCTGAAAAATCCCCAGCCCCAAAAATGCCCTGAAACCCTCCAACCCTGAAACACTGAACCTCCATGCTTCAAAAACCGACAGGATCAGGGCAAAGCGGCATTCTCCGAAGAAGGCGGCAGCAGCGAGTCCACAGCCTTGCTGTTTCTGTTACATCTCGGGTGCTACAGAACCCTATAAACCCTAAACCCTAAACTCCGAAAACCCTAGAAAGCCGAGGGCTTAGGACCCTGGCCAGCCGCAGGCAAGGTCCATTTTTGTCGTTGCTTCACACGTTGCTACGCCCTTCTTGGTGCTCTCTTGAGAGTATACTAACCAAGGTAACCTGGCATCATCTCCAGGCCTTGAAAGAGTGCTGCAAACATGCTGCAGCTCGGGGTTTCAAGGTGTGTTGTCGAGGATGTCAGGTTTCAGATGCGTTGGTTTCTCTCAGTGATTCAAGTGGCTTTCAGTACCCAATGGCTCGAGCTATCCACATTGAACCTACAAAGTCGGATGCTATGATAGTTAGACAGATAGATAGATAGATATAGATATATATATATGTATATAAACAAAGAAGTTTCTGCGAAAGGATGCTCAGTCAGTCTTCCACCGCCACCGAAAACGATATTTTTGGACAAAATCCCCCGAGGTCCAAGAACTACAAGGTGCAAAAGCCCGACAACATGTTCCAGTATTCCAGCAGAATCAGGATCTGAAAAAAAAACGGCCATTTGGCCAACACCCAAAAACGAAAGCAACACAACTCGAAACTCGAAACCTAATCCGCCAAACCCAAAGCCGAGACTGAACACCCAAAGCCTATATTCGGCCATCGAACTTCGGAGAGCATCGGCGGTGGCAGGCGCAGCGGCATATCTGAGCCTTGCACCAGTGCTCCGCGAGCAAGGCTTGGGGAGCAAGTGAGTTCGGTTTGCATTGCAGGGTGGCTTCGAGGCTGGGGGCATGGGAGTGCTTGGGGATTTGGAACCAGAATTCGCGGCTTAGGTTTCAGGGTCCCTTTGGCACCGGGTCGTCGGGCTATGTCATAGCTATGGTTTACGGTTTCGTGGAAAGTGCCAACCTCTCAGTCGCTGGCGGAAGATTCCGTTAGCTATATAGGACTCACATTCTGATGTAAGGAGTATCAGCCAACTAATGGGTCTTAACGAGTTAGTGTGAAACGTGCTTTATCATGACAGGCACTCTTCGCAGATCGACGAACCAAAGGCTACTGCTTGCGCCGGCACGTAGAGAACTCCTTTCCGGTTTCGGCATGATCTCAGGCGTGCTCCATCTCGCGTGGACAGTGTGAGAACATGTGCACTGGGAAAGGCGGACAGAAAAAGGTTTTCATGGTTCAGGGTTTTACAGTTTAGAGCAGCACCGATACACAGAATCGAACCCAGGAGTCTGAAACCAAAAGGCCCGAAGTCTCTACAACTGCCCTGGGCCCAAAGGCCTCGCAGACCCCTCCCAATCCCTCTCAGGTCATAGGCGGTCACCGTGTCTTTCTGTCTCCATCTCCAGCTATGGATACTCTGGGGCGGGGCAGCCCTCAAAGACAGAGCCAGGTGCAACAGCACTCTCAAGTCCCCTAAGTGCGAAACCCTCTAGACTGGAAGGCCCTAGTACACCCTAGACCCTTCCTTCTCTGTCACTCACCCTTGCGCCGGTCCTCGTGGGCAGCGCAACGCCCAGGCCGAGCAGGCCTGAAGCAATAAACGATCAGTCGTAGTCTTCGAAAATGCAGCTCAACCTTACAAACCACATGCCCGACCAGGCGTACAGTGGGATCAGGGTTCGTGCAGACTGGCAGGGAAGAGAGCTGCATCCCCCGAGGTTGACTTCTCAAGGAGAGGCAGCGCAAACCTAGAACAAGCAAAGGTGTCCTCCGGCTGTCCTACACAATAACGCGACATCCTGTCGCCAGGACACAAACACAGTACACAAGACCTCAATAACTGACAGCTTCGACGTTTGTACGAGGTCACAGACCTTCCTGCCTTGTGTACGGTTGGACAAGACGGCGAGATTTCGGGTCGAACCGATTACCGAATGACAAGCACCTACTACTACACTGTTAAAGAGCCACAACGAATAAGACTAGCAGTTAGTTAGGGCCCTGTGTTCTGCAATCGGATATTCAGGGTCCCAGGCTTCATCGATGCTCATCTATAGACTTGTTCTGGCCCTATCATTACACGCCAGATATCCCAAAGCCCTGAAGCCCTGAGCCGCCCTCATCTCCCCCGCACAAAGTGGCCTCCCAGGGCCGTCTGCAGCGCGAGACGTGCAAAAGTTAGCCTCTGTCTCAAGAAGACTCATCTTCAGTGCGCTATTTTTCGACCGAGTCAAACGGGTCCAATTTCCTGGCAATCACATATGTCCCTGAATACTAACAGCTAGAACTACAGGCATAACTACTTACTAACTGTTACTCTGAGGCAAGGGAGACAAACAAGTTCTCCTGGGCATTTACACAGTAAGGGTATAGGGATCAGGTTTCCTTTCCTCTTCGTCAGCGGCTATCGAATCACGCATGAATCTGTGCAGATGTTCGCTCAAGGCAGGCTTAGGAAGCCCCCGCAAGGAGTAAGACGATGAACATGGAATGGAGCTTAGGGATTGGGGCTGGGGCTGGCATCAACATGTGGGTAGTTCTCCGTTTTGGGGTCCGTTTATAAGGGTGCCGTACTATATTGGGCAACTAAGAAGTGGAAAACTGCCCATGTCTGCTTCTGTGCTTGCATCCGGGAGCATCTCCAGATAAAGCCGGAAACCAAGCGCTACAAGATTGGTCAGTGGTTTATGGAGGTACAGACACTTTAGGCCAAACCTCCTGCAGTTGAGTACCCTGCGAACCCTTTCCCTCTTCGCCTTTATTCTTCAACCATTGGGAGGATGTGTACTTTAAGCATCCAGCCTGCCAGTAAGCACAAGCCCATGCCACCCACTTCCTGGATAGTTTCGAGCACATGGAGCCCACTCTCAAACCCAAGCATTCTTAACACCTCAGACACCTAAACCCTCTCTCTTTCCAGGGCGAGACACCTAAACTCTAAACCCTTAAACCCTAAACTCGTAAATCCTGGACCTCAGACACCTCGTCCTTCAAGTCCAAGCCCGGCGGCTCGTGACTCCGCGCGACTCCCAGGCTCCGCAAGACCTCGAAGACTCGAGCTTGCAGGGCTTTCAGCTGCAGTTCTCGTCTTCTTCCCTTTTTTCAGCACGGGCTTTGATTGTATGCCGGCAAGCTGGACTCAAGGTTTTCATGAGACTTCAGCAAATTTGAAACTAAACCGTCAACCCACTTTGCAGCAGTTTGCTGTCTATGAGGCTTGTTGCTTGATGAGGTCTTCTTTGCACGGGCTTCAGGATGGCACGGGGGTCGGTTTGAGGCGCGCTAGCGGCTTGTTGCACCCTTGATCAGCTTTGGGATTGATGCATAAATAAATAAATAAATATGTGTGTGTATATATATATATATATATATGGCGCTTGCTTTAGGGCTCATTTCTTGGTTTGGGGTGCATGCCAGGGTTCATGCCTCTTCAGGCTGTTTTTGTCTCGGGGTCATTGAAAGTTCTCAGGGCCTCGGGTGTGTCATACAGCTTCGGTGTTTGGGATAACCTACAAAGATGCTACAAAGATGCTAGTAGAGCGCAAAGAGTCGAGTAGCATGCAGGTCTGATGGTGGGTCATGTGGGGGTTTCGGTCCTCATGGCATCGTACACGCAGGCTCGTGACAAGAAACCCAAGTCATCCTGGAGCGTGTCTGACAAGCGGCTCCCTGAAGGCTCGATACAGGGAGCGAAACAGTATCTCAACGCAGAACTCCCAAATAATTGAGACATACTCTCGGTTCTAAAGGCTTAACCCAATATGGTCAAACCATAAAGCTGAGCTCTACTGGAACCCAACCCTAAACCCAGAACCCCGAGCGCTGGATCACCAAGGTGCCCCTCGAAGAGCCAGAGCCGCCATCGCGGATGCTAGGAACAGGGACAGCACCTGGTCTCAAAGGAGGTGTGGCAAGACTGCTTAGCTTCGCCAGCTGTACGCACTGTGCAGCCACGCCTCCAACCTGTTTGAGAAGACCTCTAAACCTAAAGCCGTATATAAACCCCCGAAGACCCCCAAACCCCCACAGAACCCTGAACCCCTAACAGCAACTTCTGCAGCTCCGGCACCACGCCGCGTGGTGCCAGACGACGTGCCAACCAGGCTGCCAAGAAAAGCCCAACGCCTGCGACCCGTCTACAAGAGCTACGCAGTTTATGAGTGAGTGTGTGTGTGTGTGCATGTGTGTATAAGCTTTTGGCTCCCGGGGACGAAATTAATCGCTGCAAGCTGCAGGCTTCAGTCTGAAGAACTGGAAGTTTAGGGTTCAGGGAAGCTCAGGGATTGCGGCACATCCACTCAGTGTCAGGAGGCCAAGATACATCGTGCTCTTAGCAAAGCCACCTGCCCGCCTGCCTGCCTATCTACCTACCTACATACACATACATACATACATACATACATACATACATACATTCATACAGACAGACAGACAGAAAGAGAGACAGACCGACCAACGGACAGAGAGACAGACACAGAGACGGACAGAGAGAGGGACAGAGAGACAACCAGAGAGACAGACAGAGAGACGGACAGACGCGCAGAGGCAGACAAACAGACAGACAGACGTATGTTTGTACAGACACACACAGATAAAGAGAGAGATATGTATATATATATAGACAAGTCTATACGCCTATCGGTATATAGATGTCCTGATATTGTATACATGTATCTGGATTTATCTTCTATTTAGTTGTTGATTCATTCATTTATGTATAGTCTGTGCATACAATAATGTAATCCTGAATGAAGGTGTGTATATTTGGAGAGAGAGAGAGAGAGAACCCGTAAAGGCATACACAAACAAATAGAGACAGGGACCCATAAATCGCTAAAGAAAAATGAAGCAATGCAGAAACAGAATACAGCACGAAACAAACAAAGGAAGACACGCATCTCAAGACATAAAGACAGAAGAAACGTCAGTGGAAAGAACGAGGGTACATGCCTTCTAGGATCCGACGTTAGGGGTTTACACCTGCACGTGTCTGTAGGTATATATGTATACACCTCGTCGAAGCCTTTACCATGAGATAGATACTGTTGATAGTATAAATCCTGCATGACCTTAAGGCCCTTATACTATGGGAATTATGGCCTGTTCCTCATTATGGGTGATGCAGGATTTATATCATCAACCGTAGGACCACACCAAGGAAGCCGGTGACTGCAACCATGTCGAGGGAAATGAGCTGCAGCAAAAGGAAGGGATCTTCGCTGTCGCTTCGCTGCGAACATCGGGTCTCTTGAGCTGCTCGTGAATCATTGAGGATTTAAGGTTTAGGGTTTAGGGTTTAGGGATCCCGCCTTAGAAGCCGATGCTGGTACTCGTGGTGGCCTGGACCCCACACCTAAACTTCATACAACTCTAATTATACCCTTGATCCTGCAAGTCCTAAGCATCAAACCCTCTATGCTAAGCCCTGAAGCCTGTAAGCTCGAATCCTTCAAACACCCGAAAACCTTGAAGCCCTCAACCCTGATGCTCGCGCCTGTCAGAATCACTGAGACAACCTCGAGACCGCCAGCAGCCATCGAGGAGGAGCGGATAAGCAGGGGAACCTGATTTGCGGGGTTGGCTTGTTTGGATGGGGTTTAGGGGCTGGGAGTGTAACTTAGGAATGCGTTTCAGGTCGATTCGTTGGTCACGGCCTCCCGATTTTTTGGGTTGGGATGAAGGCTTGTTTGGTCTGGGTTGGGATGTGGTGGTACAGCCCTAAACCCCTAATTACCTTTGATAATTCTTTTGGGCGTTGGGGACTCTGGGTGTAGGCTTGCAAGGGCCGTAGTAGTCACTAGTCAGAATAGGGTGTCTTATCAATTTAAGGCGCGGGCATGGGTTTAAGCTGAGTCCCTTGATCCTTGAAGTACACTCTTCCCTGGCCCCTGGTATCCTGATCCGAACCCATACCCTAAATGTTAAGACTGAAACCATAAGCGCCAAACTCCATATACTGTACCCTTTTTGTTGAACCCAGACTCAGCCGGGAAGCAGCACTTTACTGTGCCCCTTTTGCAACAGGCTTTCCACTTCGCCCGGAGTTGGAGACCCTAAACTTTATGTAAACAGCGTTTGAGAAGGAGGCCCTTCTCCTCTCCGGGGGCTGCACTAGGGCGCCCTGAACCGAGAGCAGGAGCGTTGCCACCGCCGAGCCTATCATGGAACTCGAATGGGAGGGCGGGGAGAGAGGCTTTTGAAGGATTCATATACCCAGAGAGCCCAATACCCCTTAATTAAGGAATATACCTTAAATCACCTTAAATCATAATATTATTAAGGCCCCCATAATTTCAGGTATATTCCTTGTTTAAGGGGTATTGGGCTCTCTGGGTATAAGGATATAAGGGTTACTACAAGGGGTGACTATAAGTTCACGTATCTAAGGTCCAGGGTTTAGGTTGGGATTTAGGGCTTGGGCCGGGCTTGGGGTTGAGAGGTCCACGCATACTGCCTAAATGACGAAATCAGGTGCGATTTTGTTTGGTAATGCCCCTGAATCCTGAGCTCAATTCCGAAACCTAGCAGAAGATATTCCCTCATAGAGGCAACGCATATCTTGATTTTACGCTCTTAGTGTTTAAGGTGTTTCTTTAGGGTCCGGGCTTTCGAAGCTGACACCCCGAGCAGTGCCTGCTAGCAAATGACCAGACTCCTCACTGCTCAAGTCCGCACCGGGGTCCTCAGGGCTTCTGGGTTTAGGGCTTAGGGTTTAGGGTTGGCCGCGATCAAATTCATACTTTTCTGTTGGCAACGAGTTGCACCTCTAAACAGGGTTTGGGATGCTCCGCATGCCCCATTTTGGCGCCTGCAGATTTTGGTGTAGGTTCAGGGAGCTTGGTATGGTTTCGGGAATGGAAGATAGGACTGCGGCGGTTAGAGCTCGAGATTCTTCGGCTTTCGGATTTTCAACTTTGTCTGCAGTAGATCTTGCAGACACCGTAGCTGCACACCGCAACAAAAAAAAGCCTGCGATACTAAACCACGGCCTTTGTCAAAAAGAAAACTATTCTGTTTTTTGTTACTGGAACGTCAAACCCTAAGCCTTAGCCATCAGCCTGGAAATCCTGAAGCTCACCGATTTCCGCCTTAAAGATATTCAACCCTGAAAACCCCCCAAACCCATGCTGGGCCCTGAAAGGTACCCTTGAAGAAAATTAAAGAACCCAGATCAACAACTAAAGGCCTATTCCAGTTTTACTCGTATCACAGCACAGAACTTGACCCAAAAGAAGCGAACTGCTTCAAAGGCCGAACCTCAAATCCGTAATTCCAAAACCCCAAACCTTCAAATTCTAAACCCATTACATACCCCTTGCATCCAAAACCATGCTATGCCTAGGGCCTTGAGACCCAAGTTCCTTTCATTTTCGGCCTGCCGTCATATGTGACAACAGGAGCCCTATCTACCATGAATTAGGTTGCCACAGTTGGGCACTAGCTTCCGGCTCGAGGAAACCCGGTAAGGATAAGTGCTGCTTGAAGCTGAAAATGGCTTCAAGTTTTCCCTAGAGGCTCCACTGTAGCTCCTGTTTTGGTTGCCTGGTTTTCTATCCGAAAATCTTGACCACGAAATCGTAGGTAGAGTCGCGATTCGGCCCCCAGTTTACCTTGTTGCTTCTCCTATATGCCTATGTGGTTAGTTCTCTAAAAATTAGGGTCCCCTTTTAAGTCCCCAAAATAGTACGGCGCCCTTATAAAAAGGACCCTAGAAGGGACCCTAATTTAGGGAACTACCCATATGGCCTATGGGACCCAAACATTATCCAAAAGCACATTCGGCTCCTCCGACTCGACAGGTCCGTGCAGCGTCTCCGCCGCACAAAGCTGCGCAGCGCAGGTCACGCCGCCCTGGGGCTCTATAACCCTTAGCATCGAAGGACTCATATTTGAAGGCTTTTGGGCCTAAAGACCCTATTATATAAGGCTTTTGGGCTATTTTGATGCTAAGGGTCAGGTGTCTACTTCAGAGGCCTGAAAACGATGAGACCAGGGTTCTGGGGTCTGTTACAGTATGTAATGAACCATACTAATGGAAACCCTAACTAGGAATATTATTGGAATTCATTCAGGCCGCTATGCTGGCCCTATGCTAGGTTTCAATTGGCTTTAGGGCGTTCCGAATTTGAGGCCTAGATGACTTCGGCTACGGTTTTGAAGGGCTTATACTGTCTGGAAATGGCATGCTGTAGGCTTTTTGCATATTCTAAGGCTTCGGAGTCTGTAGGGTTGTATGGTGTTCAAGGGAAAGGCCTCAACAATATCCAACCCAGGCCCAATCACTGCCGACATGCGAACCCCGAGGCCTTAACCATTCGTCTGATATGGGCTTCCCAGTAGTAACGTCCTGCCTGCTAGTAAGGTCCTGAATGAACGGTGTTTTATTGCCGTGATGTAAAACCCACTACAACAACTTTAACGGGGCTTTGCTTCACAACGCAAAACACCCCAGGCCCGAGTACTAAATAATAAAGCAATGAATGTACGTGGGTTTACGGCATTGGCAGTGGTAGCTGCAGGTTGTAGTGTTTGGCGAACCACACGACGCAAGCCAACTAATTAACCATGCTCCAGAGCTCTAAAGCCAACGTATTGACGAGCTTTAGGCATCTGGCTGAATCGAACACATCACCTGGCTGGCTAGCAAAAATTCACGAATCTTTGCAGACAAATCTACAGGGTTCAAAGGTTTAGAGAGCTTGGCTGTGTCCGTGAAGCTCTGACACCCCTCCGCTGAATCAAGACCGTGGACCACCGCGAATCTCAAACCTCAAACTTCTGAGCCCTTCACAAACCAAAACTACGAATCATTGCCGAACGCCGTTCAAGCGGGTTGGATGGAACTGGTGGCCCAAAACAACTGCTAAGTTACTGGATTCTGGGCACTGTAGGGTTTGTGTTGAAGGAGCAGGAACACACTATATACTTCACTAATACAGGCAACTGAGCTTCAACACACGTCTTCGAAGCCGTGGTGCGACAATTACCAGCAGCGCCATCAGCGAGTCCTGTGCATGGCCGCCAAGGCCCCTACAGCCTACATCCTAAACTCTGTAGCGATTCGACCTTCTGCCCCAATTTCAACGAAACAGGATCTCAACAGAAACCTCAAAGCCTCTGTCAACGCAACGTCCTGCTGGAAATGCAAGCTCGGCAGCAGAACCCAAGAACGTTTAGTCATCCGGAAAAGATGCTTCGCGTTGAGATCTCATATACTTCAACCCAACCCAGGACCCTAGTGCCTAGTGTGCATGAGGGTACTGATCCGGGAAACAAGCCCAACCTGAATGGCAAAACCTCGAAAGCCTCAAAATTTTGCAGTGCCTCGTCCGTCCAGGACGAAAGAGGCCCGGCTAGGGACGGGCCGAGCAAGGCACCTTGGACAACCATATGGGATGATTGATGTTGTGGTGCTTGGTGGGGTGTGGTTTAGGGTTTAGGGTTTAGGGTATACATCGGCGAATATAGGCGTACAAAAGGAGGTTCTATGGGGTGCCGTCATCCTGCCTCAACAGTCGCTGACAACAGGTACAGGCAAACAGCAAGTACGGTTACAATGAAGGTAGCTCTAGGTCAATCATGTTGTATCTATACACTCATTTCACCAACTCCTGTTCCTAAATGAAGCCCCCAAAATAATAGCCACGAGCTCCCAACTACCTGAATACTAACACCTTACAAGGCCCTCAGTAACGAACAAAAATTGCAGGGAATCCGAGCCAAATGCTCAACGGAGTCCGAAACCCTGAGTTCCCCAGCCCGAAATCCCCATAGGTTCCCCAGCATCCGCTGTATGATCGAATATCTGCTGCTTGTATATCGTTACTGCTTTAATCGACATATGGCGACACGACCGTCAAAGATGGTGAAACGGTGAACCTGGAAAACAAAAGGCTAAAAGCCTTCAACAACACCCTATAAGAACCCGATAAGATATCCCAAATAGGAACCTGATATACATGTTCCATGTTCTTAATGCTAGCAATGCTAATAATATTAACAATACGAGCAATACGAATAACACGAATCATACTGAGACTACTAAGAACGCTAGATTAACCCTATAGGAACCCAAGAAGAACCGTAGAGGCCCTAAACGAACCACGGCGCCGAAGAAAGCGGCACAGGCTCGCCAACCTGCCGTCTGCTTGCAGCAAAGGCAAACTAAACAGAATGAGTTTCTCTAAAATGTAGGGGCGTAAATGATTACCTATACTATCTTGGGGCTTCCTTATTATAATTGTAGTATAATGGGCCCCAAAGCCCTATTCTAATCATTAAGGCCCCTATATTAGGCCTTGAAAAGGTCTTGAAAGGCTTGAAAAAGTCTGCATGAGCATGTGTTCAGTTTTAACCCCACGGCCCCTTAAATTTGGGAAGGGGTCATGTGTGGAAAAGCTACTCAGGGAGTGAGGGGGGAATGTGCAAATTCGTGGTTATTCAAAGTTCGATATTCGTTGACAAAGCTTGGTTAGTTCAAGACAAAGGACTGGGTTGGGTTTGAAGGAGCAGGGAGGGTTTCTGGAGCGGGTGGAACTAGGGTTCCGGGGTTCAAGGTTAAGGGCATGTGCTGGGTTCAGCCATCTCAGTCAGTTTCTGTCGGGTGCTCGGATTGGTCCTCGACTGCCGATCATGAAGCCCTACCAGGTGGTTGGGTGCAAGGTCTTTAGAACTTTTTGGTCACACTTTATCTCCCTGTCGCTTGGGCAACAGGAGCAGTTGATCTCAACAGAAGCCCGTAGACCCAACCCCATAGAGTTTCAACCACCCCAAAAACCAAAATGCATCACACGAAGTCGAAGCAATGGGGCCTATGGTGGTTCAAGGCGTGTAAGGATCGGTGTATGTGTATATCTCTCTCTATATATATATATAATGTATATAATTTCCCAGGAGTACATCGCATGTGAACCCTATGTAAACCCAAATCCCTGCCATGGAACCCCGCAGAAGTCTCAAAACCCTGAAGGCATGAGGTCAAAACCCTCAAGTCCAACACTTGGAGGATCGGTAAGCAAGCCTTCCCCCCCCGAAAACTCCGCAGGCTGAAACAAAAACCTCTGACGCCTAGGAGCCCCGAAAGCCTCACCCTAAACTAAACCCTAAACCCTGAAGCCACTTGGTTTAGGGTTTGTATATGTATATACCCGCCTCAATCGCTGTGCGTCTCCTACAGTTGGGCGTATCAACCCTAAACCCCACAAAACCCTAATCCCACCAAACCCCCACAGCCCTCTGAAACCGGGGCTTAGGGTTTAGGGTCTAAACCTTTTCCACAGGCTTGAACTGAGCTCGCCCGGCCAGATCCCTCGCTTTAGACCCTTAAACCCTAAACCCTAGAGCCACAAAACCCCAATCCCACAAAGCCCCACAGCCCTCCGAAACCAGCACCTGCCCAACAAGGCCCGGCAAGCAGCAGGGAGTGAAGGATCGGCACCTGACGGATCTCCGAAGCCAAGGGTAAGCATGGAGTGGTTTTGGGGATTTTGGGGGTTTTGGGGGTTTTGGGGTTTGGGGTTTAGGGGCTTCGACTCACACACTCGCACAAGGCTGGCATGGCCGATGAAGGTCTGTGTCTGTGTAGGGGTTTAGGGTTTAGGGCTTAGGGGCTTGGGGCTGAGTGGTTCGGGGTTGAGTGGCTTGGGGTTTAGGGATTTGGGGTTTCGGGGCTCACTCTCGGGTGGCGCAAAGTCGGTTGGAGGTGAGACCTGTGCAGGAGGGATTTGCAGTTCCCGGGCTTTGCCGGGTCCCCTCTGAAAGGTTTATCAGAATCCGGGACTTTCAGCCAAACTAGGTCCTTTCTTTAGGGTGGATTTCGGACTCTTACAAGTCGTGGGTTTTTGTTGGGGCCTACGCTTGTAGGGTTTATAAATGTAGGGCTTCAGGCAAGTATGCGGCTCAGCAAACCCTTTAGAAAAGCCATGGCATCCGTGATATCTAGTGGAGCTGACGCATGCACATGCCAACCTAAGACAGCAAAAAATGCGAAGCCAAACTTCAAGCCATTGCGCACCTGAGCCCAGCCCTCCATACGCAAAACCCTAAACCACTGAGCACACTGAAACCCCCAAAACCCTCAACTAACCTGCTGGCGATCCCGGGTGCCTTCACGAGGGCGCTTGCAACAGCTCCGACATGGTAGCAGGTCCCCACCTGAACACGATAAAAAAATGAGACTTAGAACGACTCTACTTACTGTTGGAACTGTCTTACACGTTCGACACCGGAGCCTCTTCTGGGTCTTCGAGGAGGTGTGGTGGAGGTCGACGTTTCGAAAGGCTAATTTCTGCACATTGGGCTATACTAGGCATTCCAATCAGTGTGCACGCCTTCAAATGCCCATGCGAGAACCTCCCTGTCACCATGTCTCTCTCACGCAGTGCACTCTAGCCGACTGCTTGTGGCATAAGCCTTTGCTTGCCGACTGCAGCTATGCACGCCAGAGTGGCGAGCAGCTGTGACCACCAGATACAAGCAGTACTAGCCTTCAGCCCTTTGAGTAGGAAATCCTAAACCCTAAACCCAAAACTAGCCTTCGGCTCTTTGAGTAGGAAATCCTAAACCCTAAACCTAAAACCCAAAACTAGCCTTCAGCTCTTCCTAGGAGCATGCTAGCCCCTCGAATCTCATAAACGAGATAATCCACAGATGCATGGCTGGGCCTCCGAAGGTCCCGGCCAGCCCCTATGAAAGCCCGGGGTTTAGGGTTTATAGGTTTAGGGTCTAGGTAAGCCTGTTTTGCATAATATAGCATAGTAGAATGCACTAATCTTGAAGCAAAGGATAACATAGCGTAATACAATATACTGTGACCGTATCACATGTTATCATATAGTAATATAATTGCTATAATCTGATATGGCCTATATGAGTCTATCATCATCCGAGGCTCCCATAATCCTGGCTCCGTCTTGAAAGCGACAGCTGCCTCAGCGAAACGAAGCTACTTCGGTGCCTCTCGCAACAAACAACCTCATTGTCCCAAGATCTCGGAATGCCCATGCGCAAGGTTCGTGGGTTTATGTGTGAAGGGCATGTAGATTTGGAATAGGCTGATTGGAGCTCCTGCATATATATATATATACACAACAGTTTTGCTTGCTGAGGTCCGCTTTGTAAACCTGAAAGCCTGCAGTGCGAAGTGCCGATATATACATTCAACCCCCCTGTGTCCATCCGCAACCGCCTTTCCGAAATCCGAGGCTCCCAACCCGAAGCCCTACACCCCCCTTCTATACACACTGATCGAAACTCCAAGTGCTTTCAAACGCCTTTAAACCTCCGAAGCAACCGAGTTGCTGCTTAAGCTTACTCCATGGGCCCTACAGACCATAATCTCTAAACCCCCGAACCCTAAACCCCTAAACCCTACAAGAGCACCACAAACTCGGGGGACGCCGAGGAGCCCATGGCAAGGACAGCATCCTCGCAGCGGGGCTCACAAGAAACCCCTGGGAACGGTAGCCTTGAAACCCGGATTTATGCTCTCACAACTCGGACAAGCCAGGCGAGGTTGATGGTTCGAGGTCGGCGTGATACAAGACATGACCCCGGGATTAGGGTTCATGGCTTGGGATTAGGGGTTTAGGGCTTATAAGGCCTCAAAAGCCTGCAGCTTTGAACCCCTAAAGAGCTAGCAATGACCATTTCCATTTTCTAACCATGCCCCCCCCTATACCCAACCTAAGAAGTCATCTTTGAAAACCAGACATGTAGCCCAAAATCCCCAACCCACCCCACGAAAAAAACATTGAAACTCATGGAAGACCCTGCCCCAACTCCCAACTCTAGACCCACCCCAAGACCCACTAGAAAAAACATAGGAACACCCACGCGAAGATCCATAGGAAGACTCATACCTTGGAATTCGACAAGCAGCCTCAACCCCCATCCCGTGCCCAAAGGGTTGGAGAATGGAGGTGGTCTTCCCTAGTAATGTTACGATCAGCTTCGCTCTTTTAACAAGAGCCTTGAAGGGTCGGGCGCTTCATACTTGTTGTTGAGTTGCCGGTCCACAAGTCAAAACAAGTGTCAACTTTCAGATTCAATCCGGGCATTCCTCGTCCAATCTTATATACAAAAGTATGTCAAGAGTGAAGACTGGATTACTTAGGCAGGGATTTCGGTTTCGAAGATGCACTGGTTGGAGGTAGGAACCTCGAAATCCAAAACCCCACGAACCTTACAGCTTCGCCAAGGGCACGCAAGGCCAGCCGCGCTCAGCCGCGTCGCGGCGGCAGCGCTTCGAGTACAGAGGATTGGGAACCTGGGATACCCAATGATTGGTTTCAGCCACTCATTACCCATAGGCTCCTAAGTAGTTCCTTTTTGTGGTTTATATTTGGAATCCTATAAGGTAATCCCAAAAAGGAGTAGACGAACGATCAGGCTGTTAACCGTCAGGCTGCCAACGTCATAAGTGGGTTGAAGTAGAGCTAAAGCCCCAGCTACCGACTCAAGTACCGGCATACTGGGCAGGCCTTTTGGATGCTCCAGGCTGGCTTCGGGGGAATTCGTTCTTAGGATGTGAGCATGGGAGAAGGTGATGAAGCAACTTGACATCGACATGGCCGCTTCCTCTGCGATTGTTTTCTTCCACACCTGTGTCAACTGCGGCAAACTTAACTTGGCATGACATACGCGACTCCGACGCGCAGACTGTCGGAAGTTGTGAGATCGAGCAGTTCGATACTGAGGCTGAAGGCTGGTAGGGCGGGGGTTGTGTATCGAGTTTATACAGTTAAGGGCTGGGTTTAGAGGGACTTGATCGGACTTGCAGACGCACTCCACTGCAAAGTTCTGGCTCTGCCGCGCTCACTTCAGAGTGCGCGGCATGAGCTGCCGGCGTCTGCTGCTGAGAATGGAAGAGGCTTCGGAGTCGCAGCAGAGAGCTCTTTCGTGTGAGCGAGCGTGTCATGTTCTTGCGTGCTTCAAGATTGAGGGTGTAGTCATACGAGTCAAGTCCAGCCACTCATACTCCCGAGTGTCGCCAGGTGTTGTGTTCGAAATGCAGAGCCCTGCTCTACCTGAACAGGCACTTGGAGCTTCTTGAGCAGTTCGGCCAATCTAGTCTTGGTGGCCAAGTCCAGGTGGGAGTCTTTCCCTTTCCAGCTCCGCAGATCTACGAAGTAATCTAACTGCCAACCATGTTTCCGAGCGATTGCTGGACGTTTGGGCGGCGACCACGGAGGGTATAGTCCCACAGTCGTCCGTTGTCCAAGCAGCTTGTGTTCTGCTGAAACGAAGCTTGGAAAGACAAACAGTCCCACGAGTCTGTCTGACTTGTCCAAAAGCGAAACGAGGAGGATGTCAAAATCTGCTGTTGTGTACGGGACCCTTCCAAAACAGCCGCCATGTTTGCTGAGGCATGCAATATACCTTCCAGCTCTCGATCGATGCACTGCCTTCTCCTGGATGTGCCACTGACGGCATTCACTGCTGAGCACAGAGTCCACGGCAGCTCTCAAACTTACCGGTCTATGAAGCCGCAAGCCCACTGATGCAAACACCGACACAAGTTGGGTGTGAGAGTGCTCTTCTACCCTGTGGTTTCTGCTGTTGCACTGAAGAAGTGCATCCTGGAACGAGATGTGCGGAATGCTGGCATTCTGGAAGTATTCCGTCAGTGTAGGCCCCACCTGGCTCACTCGCCATGCCTGGTCTCGTTGGGAACCAAGTGTGATGCACAGGCGTGTCTGTGAAACCTCGCTTCCGGGGACCATCCAAATCATGTCACGGTCCAGAGCGATCAGAACCAGCAGCATGCCACCGTAGCCGCTGGTGCGCTGAAAAGCATAGTGTTCACTACTGCTCGTTTTATTCAGGCTCGAGGATTTGAGCTGCAGGGCCAAACCGCCAAGCTTCGACCCCAGGGGTCGAAACAGCGAGTCGACACGCGATAAGGAGGGCACATTGAGAATTTCGAATTCCGACGCCTGCGGAGATTTCGAGAACCGATCCAGCAAGCGTTGGTGAGACTCCACTTCTTTGGTCAAGTTTTGCGAAGACAATCTCAAGCCACGGGAACGTGTCTCCAGCAGGCTCTCTTCGTAGGATTGCTCCTGCTCCGTCGGGAAATTCAACGATTTCTTCAATCGGAGAGGATCTCTGCAGACTTCACGCAGCTTCGCATCAAAACTGTAGGCCGCTTCTGCCTCATTTGTAAAGTATCCGGCATAATGTTGGACCCCTTCGAACTTTACACCCGCCCGAAACTTCTGAAGCTTCTTATTCCAGTATACTCCGTTGAATCTGCTTGTGGCATACCGCAGCTGTTGCGAGGCTCTCCTCGCCTTTGTCGCATGCACAAACGAAGAGGATGCGCAGCAAAAACAAGTAAAGACTCGCTGCCGACAACATCCTTCCGAGATCGCCCTGCGGTGAGCAAATAATACTTGCATGATCGGAATACCAGTATAATGGCAGCAAGATGCAGCAAGCCTATTCACAACATGCGCCGTTTAGGTCGGCTTGGCCCGTGCGCCCGAAGAGGTCATGCCTGAAAGGCTTAGCCACGTGGCTGAAAGGACTGACAAGCATGTTGGCCTGACTGGGGCACTTGATATGTAACTGCTGCCCAACAGCAACAGCCCCCTTCGACTTTGTACGCGGAGACTTGGGATGGGGTTATTTTTTCTCGTGGGTTTCTGCATGGTGAATGGGAGGTTCCTGAAGCGTCGACAGCGAAGAGTCATGTACAAACCCGGGGACGTTTGGGGGAAAGCTTGCGCAGGCTGGCTTGGAGATTATCCATACAAGGTGCTGGATGTGGCAACTAGTACTCTGAGCTGTCCTTACCTACGACCTACTTTCAGCTGTGGAGAGCTGCCCAAGGCAGACTTCACATCTCTCAGGCTCAGAACTTCCCACAGCTGTCATGGCGAAAGCACGCAGAGCTTGCCTTCCGGATCCCGATCGTGGATTCAACTATTGAGTCGAATATCGCGTTCGGAAACCATAAATTCGGCTCGTGGCCGGGGGGATTCAAGTTTTCAACCTCGAGGTTTTGGTGTTTCTCAGGTATGTCTACCGTGATCCCTAGCCCCAAACCTTCCTGACTCGAAAAGCCCAAAGGCAGAATTCCTGCACCAATATGTACGATATGTGGTATATGATGTTGCAACTAGAATATGCTTTTATACTATAAACCAATCTGGAGATCGAAACTCCATTTTCAACAGGACCTCTCTGCGTGAAGCTGTGAGTTTATATGTCTGTCCACATGTTTATGCGCATGTGTCTCCTGCTGCATGTCGCGCTGGATCATCATTCGCAAAAAGCTCTGAACCCAACACCATGCCAAGGCCATGCGACAGCGCTGCCGTGGTGGCGAAACCTAACACAGGCCGCGCGAAGAAGAACATCACCTGGGGAGTGTAGGGCTTGAGGGCTTCAAGGGTTAGGCTTTGGGTTTCCGTTTTGGGTTTCAATGATCAGAAGGTTGAGGATTTAGAGTTCAGGGTTCAGGGCTTCTGGGATTAAAGTCGCCTTGGATCCTACACCACCTCTCGCATGGCCAGGAAAACAATAACATCAATCGGTAGTGGAACTTGCTGCCGACATTCTTTGGGCCCGCACTGTACGCCCGACTCTGAACCTGACCCCAAGGATTCAGCGATGGAGCAAAGCTTGGAACAGCCCCCAACTTCGTGGCCCGGTTTTAGGCTTTGGCTTCGCGGAAGAGTTGAAATTTGCAACCACGACCCACAAAAAACTCCGTTCATCTTCATGCCTTCATAACCAGACAGAGCTTCCGGAAGGAAAGCCTTAAAAGGAGCATCTTCCGAGTCGGGTCACAGAGTACTCACCCTCGGCAGCGTGGGCTAAGATGGGCAGCGTGATGACCTGCAGGCACTTCTTTTGGGAGATCCGAAAACCCATCAACCCTGAGCCCTTCTTAGCCCCCAAACCCCAAAACCCTCAACTCGAAGCCCTCAGGTGTTGAGAAAGCCCTATGGCTCCACACACTGAGGGTCTACGGGCAGATATTATTAGCGGTTCTAGGTGGTCCCAATTATGAAGGCTGTATGGTTTTGTGACCGGGTACATGCACCAATGTAGCCCATGCAGTCGACGTGTTGATCCCGAGGTGCCCAATTAGACAGGAATCCCTGGAAGGCCTGTGTACCATACATACATACATATATATATATATATATATTATATGTATGTATTTGTAAACACAGCAATCTGTGCAAATACAAAGGTAAACAGAGAGGGATATACAGAAAAGCGGCTTTCGGACCTCTGGCAAGAAGCGATGCTCGTTAGATGGACAGGGACGACGATGCCACTTCTGCGTCCGAAACGGTGCCTCGACGAAGCTGTCCACAGCAATGGCCGCCACGGCGCTGACCCTTAGAAAGCAGGCCATCTCCCAATGAAGCCTAGTTTCGACTGAATCGAAACAGTCTCCGCGTGGGCTAGAATAAGGAAATCCTGTTTGATTGACTGTAGATCCCTACTATTGCAACTTGACCTGAGTTAGGCATGGTGCGAGGTGGCCTACACCCTTGACGTCGAACGACTTTCTACTTCACATTCGGCTGCTTCCCATCGTCTGCAGCATCTCTCGCTCTTTTAGCTCCAGGCCGCTCGAACGTAACAGTGGCGGAAGCTTACATAATACCTTCGCACGTAATGTTTCACAGAAACGAACTATGAAATACTTGCATTAAGCAGGCTTGCAATGAAGCCCATAACTTCCTCGAGGCACTTCCACGTTGTTCAGCGTTGTTACGACTTCACCTAAACCAAGTACCATACATCAGCCAGGGTGGCGTGAACAGAAGACGAGTCGACTTCCCCGAGGAGGCAGCTGCTGCCTTCGTCTAGGGGCCCATGTACCCTAAGTGTTCCGCCAAGGAGCTCCTTTAAGGGTTCGGCAAGGGCACTATAAGGCTATAAGGGTTTCGGGCAGATAGAAGACATAGAAGTCCATGTAATGTACCGAAATGTAATGCATACTTTGGCTTTATTAAAGGGCTTCTTTGCAAGTGCTTCAGGCCCAATGTATACACTGAATAAGCGAGAGTATGAGCAATTAGGGGTCGTCTTGCAAAGCTGCAGCACTGGCTTAGGGTTCGGGCATCAGGTGGTTGACAGGTTTTGGGTTGAGGGTGGATCCTCGGCCGCCCTCGGGATTTTGGATCTTGCGTTTCGGTTCAACTACGGTGCATCCCTGCCCTTTCCCGTGTATAGATTCCATTCAAAACTGCGAAAGACAGCGCAAACCATTTCAGACACGCAGAGGCCAAACCCCAATTACGGGATCCCTTTCTTGATCCACAAGCAAGGAAGTCAACACAGCTAGACCTCCCTGTAGCTCCCACCACTACAATAGTGGGGCCTTGACGCCAGAAACAGAGCGCATACCAGTAAAACGTAGAACCCTACACTACCCTGTGACTCCCTGCACAACCTCCGTCCTAGAAAGTAGGCCCAGACGGATCTCAAATCCTGGCCTCATCGCCGATCTCTCCGGCATTCCGATGGAGAGCCAGCTTCATCTTAGCCGTGGCACACAGCTGTTGGGGTGTTAGGGTTCGGGGAAATTGTGGATGGCTGGCTAGGGTTTAAGGTTCTTTTGGATTCTAGGTTTGGGGTGGCTGGAGGCCAGGAAAAGCGTTTAAGATAGTTGCGGCAGAGGGCATGGGAACCCCCGCTTACTACCGAAAACCCACCCGGCTAAACCCGCCTTGGGCTTCCCAATGGAAGGGGCCCGGGTGTAGAGCCAGCTGGAGAGAAAATGGCTTCGAGGTGTTTGGGGTTTTCAGTTTCAACTGAAGGCGTTGTCTCAGGATCATTGACATCATGTTATCGCTGAACATTCTCTTATCCCCATATCTCGCAGTAGAGGCCGTCATCGTGCTCGTCACTTAACAGCAACCACTTGTTCAAGTCATCACTACTAACCTCATGGCCGTCGTCAGAGACAACGTCAAACCCGAATGTCGGGCAGAGCGTTGGGGCTTTGCTTTGCAGATTCCTGGTGCCTTCACAATCGGGCATTAGGAACTTGCCGTCTCAACTACTAAGTTGCTCTAAGTTCCTCGGCCGCTGGGTTCGGAAGTTCGAAGCAGAGGTTCAGTGCCATAAAGACATACCTTTGAGGACTCGAGTCAACATCATCGAAGGTGCACAAGTAGGGGGCCATAGTTCATCTCGTTGATTTTTTTTACAATGACAATGCCACACCCAAAACCAAATTTGATACCTCCCCCCACCGATAACTCGGTTGCCACTCTGCCTGACTCCCAACTGCCCCTCCCAACCTTCCAACACCCCTCCAACCACCGAACCGAGCAGCAGCCGCGCCGGCGGCAGCGGCACAAATGGCCAGCCTCGCCATTCAAAAGTGGCTCCAACATAATGGTATTCAGTATGGTAACTCCCCGGCAGTTAAGCTGGGCTTGAGATTCAGGGTTTAGGATTCAGTTTAATAGCTATAGGGTAAAGGGCTTCAGGGTCTCTTGTCTGGGGCGAGTTTAACTCCCAAGCCCTCGAGCTGATAGATGTTGTCTTCGTGCCATCCAATCCCGAGCTGAGCAGCAGAGCGCCGGAGACGAAGATGGTGGAGGCCGCAATCGGGCCTGTTGGTTGAGAGGTAGGTCATATTCGTATAATATGGATATATATATATATATGTGTGTGTGTATAGATATAGATATGGATAGATAAAAGAATTATATATATATATAAGGCCCTTAATGGTAGCCCTATTACAAGTCGGTTCTTGCTTGCTGGACGTTGGCAGCGACGAAGGAGTTTAATTGGCTGATGTCTGAGTCTGCCGTCGGGGCTTCAGGTTTGAGGCAGAGATGGGCCCAGGAGCTGAAGAAGGACTTCTTCTTTGCCGGCGTAGAAACAGATCACCCCGACCAAAACCCAAGGAACGTGGCAAAACTGCAAGCCTGTCTGAGCACTACCTAAAGTTAAATTAAGCTCCAGCCCTGAAGGGGAATGGTTGGTAATTTGAAGGCTCCGAGTTTCGCTTCCAGAGATTCCAAGGAGCTCTGCCCCCTATCGTAGGCAGGTATCCAATTATGCTAACAGCCCTCAATCAGTTAATACGGCTCTCAATAAATTTCTAAGTCTAGCATTTAAGGAATCGCCCTTAATCAAGGGCTTGGGCTCTTTGATGCTCTTTGGATACTTACCCTGAATCCTAAAAGCCCTAAGCCCCTTCGGACCCCAAGCCCTAAACTCTAGACCTTAAGCCCCTAAATCCTAAACCCCAAGAGCCCTACAGCCCCTAGGGACTGCAGCAGCTTCGCCTGCCATGGTTGCGGAGGGTCCGATGGGTTTCGCCCTTCCGCCATGGAACGTGGAATTAGAGCCAGAGTGGCTGCGATGCTCGGGCTTCTCACCGGTGGAGGGCTTGTTCAGTCAGGGTTATGGGTGCTTGGGGCTTAGGGTTTAGGGATGGGCTTGGAGTTTTGATCTGATGGGGGCTGAGGCTCAACACGCCCCAAAAGCCAGATGTTGTATGGCTTTGGGCCCTAAGCTGCAGGTTCTTACGAGTTGGGAATGCTGGTTAAGCTGTAGATGTAGCAGCTAGCAGCCCAAAAAATATCTTTTTTAACAATTTTTGTTTATCTAGGGCTCCTTTATAAGATACTCTTCGACATTCTCCTACTACAGCTAGGCCGCTAGGCTTAGGGCTTAGAGGTTTCGGATGCAGTCAGGCTCTGTAGGTTTCATTGCCCACGGCTGCAGGCAGGTTAAATGTTCTGTCTGATCATTGTGCTGTGTTGTGGTTTGGAGTTTAGAGTTCATGGTGACCAATCGGAGCTGCTGTCAGTCTCCGCATCGGACGATTGCCCTTGCTGGGAAACGGTCTGAGTGTGCAGGGCCTGTGCGAAGCCTAGGGCAGGGTTGGCAGTGCAACCAGAAACCGCTTGCAGGACTTTAATCTGCACCAGTAGAAAGAAAATGAAAGAACTGAAGACCACACCGAACCCCTAAACTCTAAACACCCAAACCCGAAACCCTAAACCCTAAACTTTAAACACCCAAACCCGGAACCCGGAAGCATCGAAAGTCAGTCTACGCTGATGGCAAGCTGGCCAGCGTGGCCAGAGCCAAGCCCAGACCCCGACGCCTGAAGTCGGACGAGAAGCATCATGTAGGGGCCTTAATAATTAGACTAGGGTTTTGGGGACTCCTCAATATATATATATATATAGAATATATACACATGTATGTATGTATGTATGTATGTATGTATGTATGTATGTATTTATGTATTTATATATGTATGTATGTATGTATGTATGTATGTATGTATGTATGTATGTGTATATATATATATAGTGTAAAGTACCCCAAGACCCTATTCCAATGTATTAGGCCCCTATATTACTCAGAGATAGCGGCAAGGACAATAGTAGCTGCTGCAAGTGTTACTAGCCAACATGCACATCACCATTATAGCGTTGCAATTGCCATCATGGCCATTGGTAGTTACCACGATCAACTGCTCATCACGATTTCTATACTAAAATGCTTCCCTACTTACAACATGTTCAAAGTCCGAGAGTGTTTGCTACAGGGGCGGTGGTGACTTACTGGCAGTGTAAGCCTCCATGTGCTGACTTAGAACACTTCGTCAAAGGAGCTTTGATGCTCCAGGGATCTGGGGTCTGAAGTTCCGCAAAGAACCCAAATCTCCAATTAAGGAGCATACTAAGCATACTACAGTACATCAGTATGTTCAGTGCTCCTTAGTGGTATGATTTACGGTACATGGACTCTCTGGGTTCTGCATCCATGGAATATTTTTTAAAGGAACATCGCATTGGTTTAGGGCTTACGATGGTCAAAGCCCTCTCAGTGCGACACGTGGGACATCAGTATCACAGCAATTTGGGCAGGGAAGCGCATGTGTTTTAGTTCTCTGAGTGGCGAGTTTCGGCTGGATTTGAGACTCGCATGGCATTGTATGCAAGACTTGCTACCAAAGATGGTCTGAAAGGGATCTATTCGGTGAGGGCTTCCTATGCATTAGATTTGCTCGGGTGGGCTGGATACTATCGGGCAACGGTGCTACTGCAACCAGTTGCTCAGGCCAGCATCCTGGTTGGAGGGCTTCAAGAGGTTACGCCGTTACGCAGCCGGGATGCCCGGTATGTTGAGAACCTGTTGTGTTAATCCCCTGGACCGAGAGACTTGCACGGGTAAAAACGGTTCTGAGCAACAACCAGCTCCTCAACGCTACGTCAGAAAACAAGTCTGCTATTCAACCGCATGAGCATCGGGTTCTAAGGCCTTAATGCCTCAGGGCTTTGGGGTTTGATTGGTGCCCAGGCCTGGTGTCTAATCAGGGCCCTAGACCCTATTCCCAAAACCCCCTGGGTTATCGGGGTTTCCAAAGTCTGACCACTCCTTGCAAACCCCAGACCCTAAACCCTAAAACCCTAAATGCTAAAACCCGAAAACCCTAAAACGGTCGCCGCCTGCAGCTGGCTTTGCGCAGGCCTGAGGTCTGACTCAGGGGCGCGGACTCCCAAACTCCAAACCCGGGAGGCCTGAAGCCCTGAGTCTTCTGTTTAGGGTTTGGGGTTTAGGGTTTAGGGTTTATAGGGTTTAGGGTTTAGGGTTTTAGGGGTTTAAGGGTTTAGGCGATTACGGTGTTTAAAGCTAGTACGGATCTCAAGAGCCCCTTATAGCCTTCATTCAACTTGACCCCGCCGTTTCCAAACAAAGACCAAAGACCCAGAGAGCGCTCGGTTCTCGACGCTGAAGCTCTCGGGGGTGGACTCTAAACTTGATGAAAGAGCCCGCCTTCATACTACTGAGTTAACCCATCACCATAACAGCAGGCATATAAAAACCGAACCGTTGTACAACTCTGTTGTAGACCCACAGCTGAACTCCTAAACCGTAAACTCCCTGAAACTTATATGTTGAAGCCCAAGCCAAAGCAGCCCTACTTGTACAATCCGATTGTAGAATCGTCGCAACCCCCACCCCGTACTAACCTCGAAGGGAGATGCGACATGTTGTAGAACTGTTACCAAACTGTTAAACAAAAAACCGGCTCTGGGAATGGAAGCCCGAAGCCAGCCCGTTAAAGTAGTGCCCCCTGCCAAGGGCCTGGTTTCTCATAGCTTATGAACTTATGTTCAAAGGCTTTTTCTTGGCCCTAGAGAACCATGCCGCCTTCCCTAAACCCCCTTTTTTACACTGGCTATTGGAGCACGACCCCTAAACCCTCAATCCCCAAAAGCCTTAAACTTCAATCAAAACCCTATATACCCTACAGTAGGACTCAACCCTAACCTTTGTTTGCAACTGGCTGGCAACGTCACGCCAGGACAGCTGTAAGCTGTAAGCCCTAAACCCAAAACCCTAAACCGAAGACCCTTATAAGCCCTAACCCTAACCTAAGCCCCAAACCTAGCCTTAAACCCTAACCTAAACCCCTGAACCCTAGACCCTCTAAGCTCGAAGCCGAACCTAAACCCTAACCCGTAGCCC
The DNA here is from genome assembly GCA_905231915.1 of Symbiodinium necroappetens. Lineage (NCBI taxonomy): Eukaryota > Dinophyceae > Suessiales > Symbiodiniaceae > Symbiodinium > Symbiodinium necroappetens. The sequence continues at coordinate 8,033 of CAJNJA010015330.1, read as the reverse complement.
TAAACCCTAAACCCCTCGACCCTAAACCCCTAAACCCTAAACCCTAGACCCTAGACCCAAAACCCTAAACTTCCTAAACCCTAAACTCAAAACCCTAAACCTTCACCTGCCCTCCCCTGGGTTCCCGGGCGTCCCCGACGGATCGCCGAAGGATCGCAGCGAGGAGGCGCCGAAAGACTCGGCGTCCGAGCCCTGAGGTTTATTTAGTCTTTTTAGGGGTTGAAAGATTTGAGGATTTATAGGGTTTAGTAGTTTTTTAGGGGTTTAAAGATTTGAGGATTTATAGGGTTTAGTAGTTTTTGGGGGGTTTAAAGATTTGAGGATTTATTAGGTTTAGTGTTTCGGAGTTAGTTATAGGGTTAGGATTTGACGATATAGGGCCCAGGGTTTGGGAATCAGTTTAGGGGGTCTAGGATTGGTTCGCTTGTTCTAAATGCATCTCTTTCATAATCTGCTGTGGGTTGCAAGGGCTCTTTACAATCAGGGTTCCAGTTTCGGACTTGTGGTCAGGCTTCAGGGTGGAGGGCTTCGAGGCGGGTTAGGAATAGCGGCTTCCAGGTCTGTGGCGCACAGTTCGTCTATGTGTTAACTTGGCCATGGGCGCATTGGGGTTTGGAATGTCAGGGCCATTCTGCATCCTGTCTCTGGGAAAGGGATGCAGTATGTCAAGAGAAGGAGCGGAGGGAGAGAGAGAGAGAGAGAGAGAGCGAGACACACACACAAAAAAAAATAAACACAACAAAAAACAACACCAGAAACCCTGAACCCCCAAAAATAAAACCTTAAAGCCTTAACGCCCTAAAGCTCTTCCACGACACAGATGCTTTGCGGGCGCTGGCCCCAAATCCTATCACCTCGAAAAGCCTTTCACACTGAACCTTCCGAATGTCTGAAACGCCTAAAATCCGCACCCTATGGCGCTTTAGTGCGCCCCCTTGCCCATGCGGACGCCTCCGATAGGGACTCCTCTGTGTCGCAGTGTACGGAAGGTGCCGAGGGCGTCCTCTGCGCTTCACCGCTTTGACTGAATAGTTCTCGGTGCTAACTTCAACCGCAACTACCCCCTGTCAAGAGATTCCGGGTGAGTGAGACATAAACAATCACCACCTGCTGATAAACAGAACATGAAGAGATCCCTTGCAACTAAGGGTTACAGCGGTCTTACCAGAAGGTATCACTAGGATGGATTTAGTTACAAGGTGTTGAATCCACAAAGCCCCGGAACCGTGTGTCCAGAAGCCTTAGCCACAGTAGGCCTAGTCCGAAACCTTACGACAGCCCGCTGCGTCCCCTGTACCCCAATCTAGGAAGGCTGGTGCCCACAAAATGGAATGAGGTTTGGGAGGTTTGCGGTTGTGGCCGAGTGGTATGTTCGGCCAGAACACAGGGCAAAGAAAATGCCCCGTAGCTCATGAACCCGAACTATTTCGCACACTGGAGACTTGAGGGGATGAAAGGCTTGGTTCGGTTTGGGGCTCACGGAATACTGCTCATTGATTCGGATAAAGAAACCCTATACACCCTACCAAAAGGGCCCTTCAACAAGGACCGAGTTCTGAGAAAGCAGCGAGACAACGGACTGACAGAAATCTCTAGCCTTGTTACACTCAGCACCCTGAGCGAGCCCCTGCCGTGGCCTACAGCCATCTTCGGGATCTTCCGGAGTGCCTCGGCAACACGGTTTAGGATTTGGGGGTTTAGAGCTTTGGGGTTTAAGGGAATCGGTGCACTTCTCGACTTGTGCGTGCCACCCACTTATATAAGACCTTGGACACTACATGCACAGCCAAACCCAAACAAAGCATCCTAAACCCTAAATCCTACAAATGCCATAACCCCTACATGCCCTAAGCCCTATAAGCCTTATAAGCCCTATAAGATAAGCCCTATTAACCTTAGTACACCCTACCCTCTTTTACACCTGGACTATGCATAGTACACCCTACCCTAAACCCTAAACCCCCCAAAACGCATGGCTTCCTGGGCTTCCCACTGCGCGCGGACGCGAACATCTCGGAGGTGCGAGGCGAAGCGGCTGGGTGGCCTCTGTGGCTTTTGTCTCAGGTTTTAGGGGTTTAGGATTCGGGGTTTAGGGTTTAGGGCTTTAAGGTTAGAGGTTTAGGGCTTTCGGGCTGTAAGGGCCTATGGGGTTTAGAGTTTAGGGGTTTAGGGGTTAAGGCTTCAGAGGTTTAGGGTTTTAGGGTTTGAGGTTTAGGGGTTTAGGGTTTTAGGGTTTTAGGGTTTAAGGTTTAGGGCGTAGGTTATGTATGCATTTTTGGCTTCTTACAGGGCCTTTTACATCGAAAGCCTGTGGGGCGTACAATTGCTATTATAGTGTTTCCCCAGGGTCTGGGGTAAAGTTATACGGATTCAAGTTTCAGACCTTGGACAAATGAATGAGCGAAAGCAGGAACACTGTCGTGTGCTTGATACGGCTCACTCCGGACAAGCACGATTCTGTACTAAAACACCAGATCTGCAGAGTTGCTTTCCGACATTTCCGACTCTCACTTGATTTGTAGTCGAATTCTGAACTCTACCTTGGACAAAACGTGAGACGTGTCTTCCGGTGTCTCACCATAAGCCCAAGCGCAGAATCCACACTGCCCATAGGTAAACGAATGATACGCAAGATCGTGCTGTAACCCCTGTGGGCCCCTGTACTTCTTGAGCGTAGGCTTCGGCCGCACATTGCCTAGCCCTGAAACCCTGAACCCTTAACCCTAAACCCCAAAACCCAACACCCTAAACCCCCAAAGCCTGGCGAAGGCTAAGTCTTCGGATCGCTACGTTCAGCCCTAAACTCTGGGCCCTTGCGAGGCATGCCCTGAACCATCAGGGGTGTGAAATCATGGGCCTCTGGGCATGAAGTTTAGGGTTTTAGGTTGGGATTTGGGGTTTCGGGTTTAGGGTTTAGGACTAGGATTTATAGGGTTTAGGATTTTGGGTTTAGGGTTGGCAGAGTATCCTCCACCCTGGGTCTCAATACTTCAGACGGTCCCGGCAGCTCAGCATCACACCCGGCCGCTCAGTCGCCGCCGGCGCCTGGCGAGGTGGAGTGGAGGATTTGTGGATGAGGGCTCTTAAGGCTCGATGTCTTGAGGGGGCTTTAAGGCTTTAAGTTCAAGATTCAAGGCTCAGGTGGGCAAAGGATGTAGCATTCAGGCGTCAGGGTTCGGGCTGTTTTGGGCTGATGGTTGCGGCCTTACCAGCCGTAAGAGCTGCTGGATGAAGGGTTTTACGGCTCGCATTTGGGCCCCAGACTGTTGGCCAGCTCTTCAGCAAACAACCACACACAACGAGCATAGATATAACTATGGGTGGTCCGTGGTGACTGACCTGTATGAAAAATGCAAGGTACTCCGGCAAGGGATCATCACAAGTGCTTCAGAAAGGTCCTGTCCAATACTAAGCCCTTTTCTATAAGCACACACCCTAAACCCTAAACTTTCTTTAAACCGTAAACGTAGATGACTCCGTCCCCTCCCTTTCTGGGGGCTTCGGGAGGGGAGACATCGGGTCGATCGCACGCCTCCGCACTACCGTTTCAACACATATGAGTCTGATTTTTGTCGGAGTTGTGCTTAGTATGCCCCTGGAAGCAGCCAGAAATCTCGCGTCCCAGGTTTGGTGCTGAAGGGGCAAGTTCGCATGTCCAGTGCCTGTAAGGCTCCGAAAACAAGGCCTAGATACTAGAGGTTACGCGGGATCATTGCTTGAAGTTCTTAGGGTAACTGCCAGGATCCGTATAATTCTTGAGGTCCTCCTCCTTCCAAGGACGTGAAACACGAAAGGAACTCCCAAGATGGGCCCTACCCATAGGCCCCTAAGTAGTTCCTTTTTTGGGATTACCTTCTAGAAATATAAATATAAACCACAAAAAGGAACTACTGAGGGGCCTATGGGTAACTTTCAGGCAAGCATCTACATTCGACCCTAACTCTTGCAAGGGCCCCTGAACAAGGAAACAACTCCCAGGATGCCCCTGGATGGGCTCTGGCTGCTTGCCTGCTCTTCTTGCGCTTGCCTGCGCGGGGGGTGTATGGGTTTAGGGTTTAGGGTTTATAGGGTTTACGGTTTGGGGCTGTGCCGAAACTTTTGGACGGAAGCTTTTTCGGTTTACTCTGGTCAGCTGCTACCGAGGCACCCGGATGGTGTGGCAAGAGGCCGAGAGAGCTTTACAGCCCCTTGTTTCTCAGGTTGCTGGAAAGCATCCTAAGTGCCACAATCTAACGTTCTGAACTACCATGCTTCTTATGGCAAGGGCTCTGAAAGAAAACAGCACCGTCAAGTCGAAGTGCTGGAACCCGGCAGCCGAGCCTATGGAGGTGCAGCCCCACCGAAGCGGCCTCTGACTGCCCAGAGCTTTCGGGATGTTGGGGTCTTCGAATGTGAGGCCTCTGGGCTTGGACATCTCATTTTGGAACACGGGCCCCCAAGAAGAAAGACAGCCCCAAAAGCACTCTAGGAGTCATCGAGCGGGATTTAAGTCAATGTGCATAATTAATTTTGGCAGTAGCATAAAGTTCGCGAACTCACAGAAGCTGGCAACAACATGCTGACACATCTTGAGCATTTTTATGGCTTCAGGCTGGCTACCCGGACCTACTTATGTACTTGCTTGCAGTGTCTTATTCTGCTGAAGGTCTTCATCTTACTGAGGGACAAAACTTCCACGTTACCGAAGCGCTTTCTGGACCCACAGTTCGGAGACCCTACGCACTGGGAAGCGAACCTACGGCTTCCAACTACACTCGACCTCGCAAGCTCTGGATTTAGCCTAGGGTTTTGGAATGCTGCTTTACTCATAATAGGGCACACCAGAATCAGCATTAGTAGTTGTACAGGCACCTGTACTGTGCGTGCTTGCCTCATGACAGATCTATATATGTGGTGCCTCAAATTACTTTGCGGGTCAAGCGAGCTGTCTGTAAGAAAGCTCCTGCAGCTTCAGGCTCATATGGCAATTCTCTCATTTTGGCCAGCAAGATCAACACTGTTTATGCTACCATGGACTGTGGTATGAAAGCGTTAAACATGCATGAGACTGGGCCCGTTGGATGCGAGCTGAGCGCCGAGGCGGAAAAACTCCAGTCCATCGCATCTGCCTTCCCAGCTCAGTCTTCCACGGTTTAAGGACCTCTCTTTCGGGTTTCATAATCGTAAGGCCAAGGGTGCCCCATGTCAGGGGCTCTTATCACCAGGGCCCCAGCAATTATTTCGGAACAGATGTTTCTTTCGACTCGCACACTCGCACAAGGACGGGAGTCCGACATTGCAGGTTTCGGGCGAGGGCTAGGGCCTAGATTCAGTCTAGAAGCTTGCACCAGTGTCTCGCGGCATGATTGTGGCTCCTGTAGGTTGCAATCCTACGATGGAAGATCCTGCAGCTAGTTCTCCTGAGGTGTATCGTTTTGCAGCAATGAGGGTGCATGTTTCCGCGGCCATAGGTGGCAAATTCAGCATATTGACATCAATACACCTTATGACCTGATAACTAAAGGAACCTATGTCACATTAGCCATGCCGACCCATGAGCACTCCGGTATTGAATCCTTGACTCCCCGACACCCCAAACTGCACAACCCCATGCCCTAGGCCGGAAAACTTGAAACTCTCGACAGAAAACCCTCAACCCGGGCCGTTTCCCGGGTCCCAGGCCCCGGATGTGGAGGTTAGCTGCCGATCCGCCTGAAATCGTAAGCCTGTGATCAGGAGTGTTTGAGGGTTGCCCCTCAGGGTAAGAGTGCCCAACTTAGGGTGTTGGTGTTCTGGGAGGTGGTGGATCGTGTGGTATCCCCTACTGTTGATGAGATAAATCCTGCATGACCTTAAGGACCCTAAACTATGGGAATTATGGTATAATCCTTATTGTGAGGAATGCAGGATTTATATCATCAACCGTATTCAGGGTGCAGAGAAGACAAGGTAGGGGTCTTAATTAGGACCTGGATTATTTTGATTGACTTGGTAGGGTTTGGGGAGTATTTCATAGCAGGAGTGTACGAAGGAACCCTTAGAGTTCATACTGCTAACTGACTCAGGCCGCTGCGTTCTACTATTTTGCAAAGGAGCCCGCAAGGTAATAATAACTCCTGCCCCTATAGTACTTTATTACACTATACATAAACAATCGGCCCCTAAAGTACTATTATTACACCATGCAGAATAATTTTCCGACCTGCCTCACCTGCAAAAACGGGTGGCTTCGATGAAGCCCCGACGGGCAGTGCACGTCCTCGGGCCCTCTCTCAGTCCTAAATACGGTTTAGGCTTTAGGTTTATAGGGTCTGTGGGGTTTAAAGTCCAAAATACGGTTTAGGGTTTAGGTTTATAGGGTCTGTACGGTTTAAGCTTCGAGGGCGTAGGGCCCATGAGGCTTTGGGTTTCAAGGCTTGGAGTTGATGGTTTAGGAACCCCAAAGCCTGTGCTCTACGATCCTGAACCTCAAAGCGCCAAGAGTGTTAAACTCTAAACATCTCGACAAGCTGAACCTCACCATTTGAACCTCACCTTAGACCCTAAACCCTTAAGATCCATCATCCTAAACCCTAAAGTGTACAATATCTTGACCTCCTCAGCAGGGACGGATGTGAAGAACTGGCATTAGCAGTGCTAGGGCCGGGTCTTAGGTTTGCGGGGACCCTTGACGATATAGACCCCGCCATAGGTAGGAGTAAGAAGGGGTCCCCCTTTTTGGGTCTCCGAAATGCTAGCTACTTGTAGGAAAAAATGGAGCAGACCTCGGGAAGTACTTGGACTAGGATTTGGGCGGGGGGAGGGCTCTCCTATACTATAAATACCAGTTCAGGGTGTGTAGGCTTTAGGGTTTCAGCGCTCACACGCGGACAAGCCAAGCAGGGTTCAGGGTTTAGGGCTATGGATCTTGCCGTAAATACATAGAGAACTCGACGGAATAGTCTTGTTAATTATTCAAGCCCCTGTTTAAGGCACGTCACCCTCTGAGCCCAGCAGGTCTTTTCCTCCACGAGGGGCGTGCAGCAAGCATGCAGCTTGCACCCGAACGCAGGTCTCGATACTCGGCGACATTCCGCCACAGTCATGGGCACCAACACCTAAGCAAGGACATCAGGTACCTAAGGGCTTGCAGTTTAAGGCAAGCATTTAACACGATGCTTGGCACCCATTGCTGTACAGTCTCAGCACGACGGTTAGTCCACAAGGCCGAGCACTTGCTCTGCAATCGTACAGCCCCTCGTGTCTGGCAGGGGCGCCGGTGCTTGAAACTTAGGGTGACAGGGTCACCCGGGTGATAAGGTCACCCTTCGCATCCAGCTTGCCCAGACAGGGAGGCTGCGGAACAACCAACCCCCAAAACGAACCGCAACTATCCTCCGCAACCCTATGGCCCCTATGTTAAGTAATTCGGGCCGAAACCAGTCAGCCCCAAGCCCTAAACCACATGTGAAGAAATCCTAAAGCTACTGCGCGCTGCGTGCAGGCGCAACGCGCCGATGATCTCTGGCTTCCAGAACCTCCGAGACCATCAGCGCCTCGTCAATCTCTCGTCCAAAGAGCCGGCATCCTGGGCTTGGCACGAATTTTAGGAGCCTTTCATGGGAATAGCCCAGAGACTCCAATATCCCTTAATAGGTCCCTTAATCAAGGAAAAGATACCTTACATTGTAATAGGAACCCTGATAAGATTTAAGGTATTATTCCTTATCACAAAGGGATATTGGAGTCTCTGGGAGGCTTCCTTTAAAGGGATCCTCCGGGGTGCCGTCTCCAAGCATGATCGATGCATTTTTCGGGTTTGGTGGGGCGGTCAGCCCTTCGGCGGTTCGCGGCCCTGCCACTCCCCTGCCGTGCTGCCGCACCCGGCTTGTGCTATTAGATCACCACATGGGAGTGTGAAGTTATAAAGGAAAGGACCCTTATAGACATCAGGAAAGGCATCCCGGATCCCTCTAGCTTCTCGGGCCCTAAGCGTTTGCCGCATGTTGCTGCGCCTTGCTGTCCATGGGCATATCTTTGCATCTGCCCCACCCCCCCCCAAAAAAAAAAAAAAA
>CAJNJA010015328.1:0-11618 GCA_905231915.1 Symbiodinium necroappetens | reverse complement strand
CCTACCTACCTCCCTGCCTGCCTGCTTGCCTGCCTGCCTGCCTGCCTGCCTGCCTACATACATGCATACATGCATATATATATATAAATAAGGTGTTGCAACAGCTTTCCAAGGCTTTATCAAGGCTTGGTAAGAGCCCCGGCCAAGTTATCGATCTAGTGGACTAGTGCTCTTTAAACTGACTTGTTGAGATCATAAGCACCCAAAAATGTAAACTTTCAGCTTTAGAGGGATAATATGGCCTCAAACAGTGTAGACTTTTAAAGTCTACCCACTCAGCTACTAAGTAAACTCTATGTGAACCTGATGGCACCCAGAACCCAATGGTTTCCTAGCACTTAATAATCATATACTTTCCCAAGTACCAACCTACATAACATAGGGTTTTGGGCCTTGGGTTTCGGGCTTAACAACTAGATCCGAAACTCAAGGACCTAATCATTCTTGGGTCCTTTGGACCTCTAGGGCGAACCTAAGCCTAAGTCCCCCATGTATAATCAGCCGAGCTCATCGCTGAATAGACGGCCCCTTTTGGTCGACGTGAGGGTTAGTGAGGTTAGTGTTCTCGGTTTTGCAATACGCATAAATCCTAAGTGCGCTCCACTATACTTAAGCTCTCCACCTCCGAAAGTTATATCTAGGTTCCCCAGTAGCCCCTAAATAATCTCCCAGCCCGGTTCCCACCCCCCAGCCCCCGCGAGCCCCTCCTCGACCAAGGGTTTAGGGCTTCAGGGGTTTAGGGGCTTAGGGTGTAGGGCTTAGGGTTTAGGGGTTTAGCAGTTTGGGGATTCTTTCGGGGCTTGTAAGGCTCGCGAGAAACAGGCAGAATTCTCCTACATACACAAAACTGCTTTGGATCACCTTGTAGCACACTGCTGTGCTCTATCTTGAAAGCTAGTCCCTAACCCTAAACCCAAAACTGAATCCAAGAGAGATAGAGCTTTGGAAGGGAGCGACGGAGTGAATGAATAGACAACTGCGATCGACGAGTCAGATCCGACGAAGTCGATGGATTGAAAGGGTTTAGGATTTAGGGTTTACGGTTTGGGGTTTTGGGTTTAGGTTCTACACGGCATGACAGACGCCTGCAAAAATTAGAATCGGGCTTTTGGGTACTTCTTTGGAAGTCTTGAGGAATGCTGTTGCTGAGGCTTCTGTGTGAGTTCCGCAAAACAGCCTCCCCGTTCGTGCCCCCTTAAAGACTACATCACTGCAACAAACCTAGAGGAGCCATCTAGGGTTTACCTAGACCCCAAAGAACCTACCTTTTGAAGGACCTCTATCAGGAAATCATAATAAGGAACCCTAAAAAGGGAGGTTCTTTGGGGTCCAGGTAGGGTTTAGGGTGTAGGGTTTTGGGTTTAGGGTTTTGGGTTTCGGCTTTAGAAGGTATGTAGGGGAACCCTAAACCCTCAACCCCAAAGTGGCCCTCAAGCCCAACAAAACGAGCGCGGAGGACTGAGTTCCAGCAAAGGCGCTACTTGCTCCCAGAGTTCGTCGTTCGGAACCCACTCCTGGAAACCACACAAAATCACGAGGGTTCTGGCAAGCAACAAAACCATGTGGTGACCTTAACATGTAGAATAGAGCTCGGGTGCATTATATACCGTAACTCTCTACAAACTACTGTTGATGATCCTGCATTATCTTAAATACCCCAAACTATGGGCACTATGGTTTATATTCCTTATTATGGGTAACCTAAACCATAAACCCCTGAACCCTAAACCCTAAACTCTAAACCCTAAACCGTGGCACCGTTTAAGGTTTAGTCTAGCTGTTGGAGCTTCACTGGCTTAGTGTTGGTGGCTTAGGGCTTTCGGGCTTGAGGTTTAGGGTTGAGTTAGGGTTTAGGGTTTAGGGTTACCTTTGGGTCAGTTGTTGGGGAAATGTTCTGTGCGGTTTTGGAAGCGGTTTTCAGAAAGCAGGGCGGCATGGCTTTCCTTGCCTGCTGCTTTTGAGCCAGTGACGTTCCGAAGAGCCGTCAAGCCAGACCTGGCCTTCCGAAAGTAACCGACACAAGTACTACCTTGTAGTGTCTAGGCATACCTGGGATCTTGAACCGGATTGTGATACCTTGTTTGGATGAGATAAGGGCCCCGACAATCCTGAAAAATTAGAACAGGGTTTACGGGTATATAAAGTGAAAAAATATGTTGCCCGAATGAATACTACTACTACTACTACTACTACTACTACAACAGCTACAACTGTAATTGAAACTAGTACTACAGAACCTACTTTGCGTAGCTTCTTCCTATGATCCCCAATATAGAGTGGATAGGAACCCTAAAACAGGTGGGTGTTGGTGGTTCCAAGTAAACCCTGTAAACCCTAAGCTACCAAAACTCGGGGTGCATCTCGGGCTTAGCTCCAGCGGGATTACTTGGAGGATCGTGGGGCTTAGGAAGCAAGGCCACAAGTTAAGTGGGCAATCTCTAACCCTACCCAAACCCCCAAAGGTAGGTAAAATAATGGACCCAACACCTATAAAACCCCATTTTTCTACCTAGTTTTGAGGGTCCCGGTGGGTACTAAGTCCCATGATCCTTTACCGTAACCCCTAAACCCTAAACCCTGCTCCTGGAAAGCGAAGATGGCCGAGTTTAAAACCTGAGCTGAGCCGGGCTGCAGGCTCTTTGTCTTACCCCCAAGGCTCGAAGGAAGGGCGCATGTAATAAGGTACTTGAGCCTTTAGGGTTCAGGGGTTTAGGGGTGTAAGCGGTTTAAGGGTTTTAGGGCTTGAGGGGTTGACCCGTTTGGAGTCCCAGCAGAGCACACGGCGCCGGCCCTTCAGCGCCGCAGAAATCTAAGAAGGCTTCTTGTCAGACAGTCGCGAGAAAGTGAGCCTAAAAGATGCAAGGGAAAAACCACTTGTGGGAGAAAAGCCCTGCATCCCGAAGCAACGGGTTGGGGTTGCAGGGGTTTGGATCTAGGAGCTTTGGGTTTAGGTTTTGGGGTTTAGGGCTTCAGGCTATACCCATAGGCTCATAAGTAGTTCCTTTTTGGGATTACCTTATAGGATCCTAAATATAAACCACGAAAAGGAAAGTCGAGGGTTTATGACGGTGGTGGAAAGATGGCCATCTTAATGCTCCGTTGCTTCAGTTCTCTTGTGTGAATGCGGAAACGCTTGACTGTCCATGTACTCATGTAGTAGATACTTTGGCTTTAAAGAAGCTGAAAATCTGAGTCATGAATGCAGATCCCTTATATACTTTGGCCTTAAAGAAGCTGAAAATCTGAGTCATGAATGCAGATCCCTTCAGACGTAATATTTAGAATTTACGGCTTACTACCGTTCTTGCTGTTCTCACCCCAAAGGCTCCATGTACCCAAATAGTATAGACTTTGGCCCCAAAGCACCTCTGTAGAGACTACTTTAAGGCCAAAGCACATTGATGATATAAATCCTGCATTACCTTAAGGACCCTAAACTATGGGAATTATGGCATATTCCTTACTATGGGTAATGCAGGATTTATATCATCAACCGTATGTGGGGACATGGACCCTCGGGGCATGACGATGGCTTGGCCCCGGCCCCTTCCAGCGCTTCACGGTCCAAGGGGCGATCACGATGGCCGGCACCTGGGGTAATGCAGGGGCCTTAATACTTAGAATCGGGATTTGGTGGCTCCCTATTAGAACTATAGAAAAAAAATATATATATATATACATATATATACATATATATATACCCCAAAACCATATTCTAGTTATTAAGGCCCCTAGGATATCAAACAAAGCAGCTTCGGATTTCTGCACCCTGCAACGGCGGCGGTGTAGTGCTCAAAGGGTTTCGGGTCTGGACTAGGTCAGACAGTCTTCGAGGCCTTGGGCGTCTATGAGCGCTGTCGGAAATGCGAATGGTGAGCTCTTGCGTGTACTATAGGGACCTTGTAGAATAGGGTTTTGGTGTATATTATACTATATAAAGAACCCACCCAAATAGCATAGGTAATTATTTGTGCTTGGCGGTGTCCTTTGATAAAAACCGGCTTCATATGGTCATGGGATACAAGGCCTCTCCGACATGTTGAGGCGATGTGGCTACTGATGGCCTGCAAATCGGCAGAACCTCAAGAGCTACGGGAATTTGAGTCATTAGTAAATCAGTGGTGATGTTTCTGGTGGCGAAAGTCGTAAATGCTCTTGCTATAACTACTCTTGACAAAGACATACACTTCCTAAAAGCCCTGACAATAGAATGCTTAAAAGTGCCGGAGAAGCAACCGACAGGTTTACCAAGCATCCTTGAACCCAACCCTACCTATAGTCTCCAGTGTAGTTCCTTTTTGGGGTTACCTTTTCACGGATCCTTAATATAGCTTTGGTTAAGCCAGAAAAAGGAACCACAGTGGAGACTATAGGTAAACCTTAAACACAGCCAAAACCTGTTAGTAGGGGCGGCAACGTCCGAAGACAACTGGCCTACACTTTTGGTAGCTACCCATAGACCTCTATATAAGTAGCTCCTTTTTATGGTTCTATATTTAGAACCCTATAAGGTAATCCCAAAAAGGAACTACTTAGGGGCCTATGGGCAAACCCTAAACCCCAAAGCCCAGCTACAGTATCGGAAGGCAGGTCCCCGAAGAGTTGACCTGCAACACCACAGACACGGCATAGAGACTAGGGTTTAGGGCTTAGGGGTGGGCTGTGGAAAAGACACTGCAGGATGGAACATCCTCCTACCCAAACTTGTGAAGCCGATGGCTGACTCTCCCTGAGGGTCCATGTACCGAAATAGTATATACATTGGCCTTAAAGTAGTCCCTATGTAGGTACATTGGGGCCTCAGCAAAGGCTATTTGGGCGCATCGACCCTTAGATTCTTCGAAGAACCCCACAACGCTCTGCATAAACTTCACCAGAACTGCTGTCAGAATCCAAATCTTAAGCCTCTAACTACTAAGCCCCCACACCCCATGCACAAGCCCAATTTCAAACCTAAAACTGAAAACTCCTATAGAACCCACATAGACCCCCTTACATTTTGAAGGAACCCTTTAAATTTAAACCATAAATGAGCAACTTACCTGTAACATCCCTTGCAGAGCCTTTTTACAGAAGTCCCCCCAATTGCGAGCCGCAGGAACTATCTCCAGGGCCCGAGTAACGCACGCAGGCACCTGAAGCGCTCAAGGTGTCTAAACCCATAGAAGCTCCAAAGTAGTTCCTTTTTTGGGATTACCTTATAGGATTCTAAATATGAACCATAAAAAGGAACTACTTAGGAGCCTATGGGTAAACCCATAGAAGCACCAAAGTCTCTATACCCTACCTGGACCCCAAAAACTATGTGTAGAAGAATTGACTTTTATCGGTGTTGGTCCATTATTTTACCTACCTTCTGGGGTTTAGGTAAGCCCTGAACACTTAAACCGTAGAACGTGGGGTTTCTATATTAGGAATTCTGATTTAGGGAAGTATGCCCCCCCCCCCCATACAGTAAAAGGAAGACCCTCGGGGATAGAGGAGGCTTCTGAAATCTCCTCTTCGAGTGGAGACCATCGACCCTGAACCCTATACACCTTCCGCCCCAAAACCCTAAACCCCTAAACCGCTAAACCCTCAACCCCTCAACCCCTAAACCCTAAACCCCTGAACCCTAAAGGCTAACCTAAACCCCTCAACCCATAAACCTAAACCCTAAACCCTAAACCCTAAACCCCAAACCCTAAAGGCTAACCCAAACCCCTCAACCCCTAACCCTAACCCCTGAACCCCTAAACCCCTAAACCCCTAAACCCCAAACCCTAAAGGCTAACCTAAACCCCTAAACCCCTAACCCTAAACCCCTAAACCCCTAAACCCCAAACTGGCCCCAAACCCTAAAGGCTAGCCTAAACCCCTAAAGGCCCTGAACCCTAAACCTTGGGATGCCAAGGTTTGGGCTTCAGGTTCAGGCACTTCCGGGCTCAGAGGTTTGAGGTCGTTGGGTTTAAGTTTTAGGGTTTTGGGTTCCGGGTTGTGGTTTAAGGGTTTTAGGGTTTAGGGCTTCGGGTTTAGGGTTGTGGGGCTGGCTTCGCACTGTTTTGTGCGGGTTTCAAGGGTATTTAGAGGTTCGGGGCTTTGAGTTCCTCAGATTTTTTTGGGGGGAGGATTCGGGGCGCTTTGGCCGGGGGTTGTGCCTACAGGGGTTTTGGATTTGAGACTTATGGGTTTACGGCTCTGGGGGGTCAGGGCTTTGGGATTTGGACTTGTTGCCAGCTGAGGCTACGGGTTTCGATGGGGTTTAGGGGTTTAGGGTAGCAGCAGAGCAGCAGCAGCAGCAGCACACTACACCTGCGAAAACCTCTGCAAATTCCACGCGTTCTGCTGGTCAACAAAGCGGCAGGGAACGCAAACGCACGAGAATCTAAGGGTACGGCAGACGTTCCTTTTTTTCCCCCTGTGGGAGAATGGAAATATTTTCTCAGACAACAAGAAAAAAGGAACGTCTGAAGCGGCTGCCTCGAGAGGGCTTTCGGCTACCAGTGGTCTCCAGTTCTTGGCCCATGCGAAAAGAAGGAAACATGTCCTGTGTTCGCTTTTATTTGCGTGGTTTGGCCTCGTTGACAGCTCAGCTGCGCTCGATCCAAGCGAGATGGCAAACAGGCGAAACATCCAAAAAGCAATCGGTGGAGACCAATAGGGAGCAATCTACAGAAGTCGGGCAATTTGAAACCAACCGGTCCTTGTTCAGCAATTGGTCCCTCGCTTGTGCGACCGTGAACTATATAAAGGCCAAGTCTGCAGCAGTGAGAAGCAGCATTAGTAGTAACAGCAGCGGGAGTCGTCGTCGAAATCCTTAACCCCCACCCATCCTGAACACTAAACCTTGGCTAAACCGATATAAAAAAACGCCTTGGTAATTACCTATACTACTTACTTTGGGCGGCTCCTTATTATAGTTATGGTATATCGGGCCCCAAAACCCTAGTCTAATTACTAAGGCCCCTTCTATTACCCAGACTTTTTTTCAGCGGAGCCGCTGCGTTGCTGTAGCCCTCGTTCTCCTCTTGCAGAGGCGCTTCCTCGCCGAAAAGAACCTGCAGCCTGAGCTAAGGAGGGGTTTGGGTTTAAGGCCTTTTAGGGTTCAGAGTTTAGGGTTTTAGGGCTAGGGTTCAAGGTTTAGGGGGTCTTCTACAGAATGTGTTCTCGTTGTTCCTACTATCCTGCAGGGCTTTGCGCTGGCCACTGATCCAGCCCTGACCGCAAAGACCGGCAACACACATTCACCTCTCATAAATGCTTCAGAGCTTGATCTCTCAGCGCGAAACCCGAAAACGCCAATTAGAAGAGCCGTGTTCTGAAAGCCCAAAACCCCGCAATCCCTAAACCCAAAACCCAAAACCCAAAACACTAAAAGAAGCTTCCTGAGCCCCAGAAGCCAAATCCCGGAAACCCAGTCTCTCCCCACTCGAAGCCCTAGCCTCCGTTTTAGGGCTTAGGGTTTATATAGGGGTTTAGGGTTTAGGGTTTAGGGGTTTAGGGTTTAGGGTTTAGGGTTTACCTATAGTATCCATTGTAGTTCCTTTTTCTGGTTTAGCCAGTTTCATATTAAGGATCCTATCAGGTAACCCCAAAAAGGAAGTACAATGGAGACTATAGGTAGTCCCTCAATTTAAACCACAACCACTTCCATCCCTACCAAGAGTCTCCATTGTAGTTCCTTTTTGGAGTTACCCCTAGGCCCCGAAGTAGCTCCTTTTTCTGGTTTATATTTAGAATCCTATAAGGTAAATCCCCAAAAGGAACTACTTAGGGGCCTATGGGTACCTGAAAGGATCCTTAATATGAAATATTGGTTAAACCCAAGAAAGGAACTAGACTGGAGACAAGAGGTAATCCCCTAGAGGCCACCGCCTTCAGCCCTCCCCCCGAAGTGCCGAAACTGCAACTCCTAAACCCTAAACCCTAAACTTTACGGGTTCCCAAAAGGGCACTCTACTGGCACTTTTGGGGAAGGGCTTACCAGGACCCCCTCCAAGTGTCCTTTAATGGAGCCCTTATGCTCTTGAGCAGTGGGCATTTAAGGTGTCTGGGCTCTGAAGTTCTTATACTCCTATAACCCTAAGGCTCCAAGGACTCGTATTTAAAGGCTTTTGGGCCCAAAGACCATAACATGTCAGGCTTTTGGGGCTACTTTGAGCCTTAGGGTTAAAGGCTCGTTCAGGGGTTCCAGAAGGCTTCGTTGGGGGGGGGGGGGGGGACTGGGATTCGGAAACAAGAGCTTAAGGTCTTAACCCCGGCTTAGGAATTGGGGGTTTAGGGGTTTAAGGTTTAGGGTGTAGGAGTTTAGGGTTTAGGGGTTTAGGGGTTTAGGGTTTAAGGTTTAGGGGTTCAGGGTTTAGGGTTCAGGGATCTGTACTATGGCTGCCGCATATATGTCTTGAAGAGGCAAGTATTCTTTTTCGGGAACCCCCAACCCCTAACCCTTGTACCCGAAATCAAAAACAGCTCAAACCTGAAATCGCAAACCCGGAAATGGCAAAGCCACAAACCCAAAGAAAAGAGCCGTCCACTCTCTCAACAACAACAAGACCCACCCCAAAAAAACACACACACACACCAGAAAACGAACGATGCAAAATTATTTAAAAAAACGCGTAAAGCCTAAACCCTAAACCCTAAACTCTAATCTACAAGGTTCCTACCCATAGGCCCCTAAGTAGTTCCTTTTGGGGAATTACCTTATAGGATTCTAAATATAAACCATAAAAAGGAACTACTTAGGGGCCTATGGGTATCTTTGAGCAAAAGCAGCTCTTCCCCGCGGAGGGCAGATTGCAGTTTCCCGATGTCCCGCTTCCTCAGTCCGTCGCTAGAGGGGGCTATTCCCAAACCCTATCCCTGGGGCTCCAAATAGCCCAAAGTAGGTCCTCTTTATACACTTTAGGCCCCAAAGTAGGTACCATTTGCATACTTGGAGGCCTTGGGTATCTACTGTCCGAAATAGTGGGTCTTTTATATGGTCTATTGGAGGGTAGTTTGGGGGCTAAGGGTTTTGTAAATGTGAGTCGAATGCGACGGGGCTAGGGGCGTGCAGGAGTTCAGGATCTACGCGACAAGGGCCCTTTTTCTGAAGAAACTCACAACTGACAACGAACGGAATGGTCGTCAATGCAGATCCGCTAGTGCCGCGAAGACTCGATTGCCCGCGGCGGGCAACGTCAGGGAAACTCTCATGGAGGCTAGTAGTGGTACTGACGTGCAAATCGTTTGTCATCCGTGAGTATAGGGGTGAGAGACTAAGCAGTAATCTAATGTATAACCCACCTAATATGAATGCAGAACCCTCGAAATCGACGAGGCACACACTAGAGGAGGCGCCAGAGAAAGACACCTGCTGCCTGCCCCAAGGCGAAACGGCTGTTGGAGCTTCTGAGTTGTTGCGAACAGTTGGAACGTTGACGCTGCGTTGTTGTGAACAATGGGAACATGTATTGGGGTGTAGGGTTGTGAACTATGAGTATTGCTGGGATTCTCATGCTTTTGCAAAGGTGACTCGGTTGATGATATAAATCCTGCATTACCCATAATAAGGAATATACCACAAATTCCCATAGTTTACGGTCCTTCAAAGTTTTGCGGAGGTTAGCGTGCCACTGAGGTAACCAATTATGCAGATAACAGGAAAAGCTTCCGAGTTCAGGCAAATCACCAAAACCACAGTATCCGACATCTCCCTTCGTGATGTAAATATGTGTGTAAACAATATTGCCCGATTCAATGGTGACATTCCTTCATGAACGCATTCAGTTTTCTCGACCATTTGTCCACCATACTTCTGTTGATAGAGGAGGTCATATAGTTTTATTTTTTAATCATCTCCGCCCCGAGCCCAGGTGTTTTTCAAAGCCCGAGCGAGAAGCCTCTCACGCGTAAAGGAGAAAAAAGGAAGTAAAACGGTTGATGAATATAAATCCTGCAGTACCTTGAAACTGGGCTTAACGTTTTACCGTCCCTAGGCCAGAGGTCAGGTTAATCCCGTCATGTATGAAAACCTACAGGAGTCCTATATCCCTAACCCCAACCCAAGCCAAAGGACCCTCAAGCCAAGGCGCTTCAAAAATTCTGAGCCCAAAGTCCTGAACACCAGAACCCTATGCCCATCGCCGAAAATCCTAAATCCAAGCCAAAAACCTTAACAAACCCTCCAAACCCTCTGAGACCCTGCAAAACCCTTAAGCCCCGCATTCATACTTAACAGGGTGTCGGGGTATATCATGGCATAAGTATAGTCATGAAGGAACACGAAAAACCTTGTTGCTATTTTTTGCAGGCTTCTATATTCACTTCTTAGAGCCCTTATGGAGCCCTATTCAACTTCTGTAGTTGATGCTTCTGCCCCCTAAGCCCTAAACCCTAAACCCCAAACCCTAAACACTCCTAAACCCCTTTCCCCAGCTCCTAAACCCCCAAAACCCCTCAAATCTCCTCAGCCCAAGCCCTGTATCCCTAAACTCCCTACTCCGGGGCCTCAAGCTCCCTCAACTCCCCAGGCTTCCCGAAGCCCTAAACTCCCTAAAACAAAACCTCCCTACCCAGATAAACCCTAAGCCCTAAACTCCCTACACCCTAAAACAAAACAGGACAAAGGGGAGTGTACTCGACAGCACTGCTGGCCATCGAAGCCCCCTATGTCAGAGGTAGCTGGACAACTACCCAGAGGCTTCATAATAGTTCCTTTTTTGTGGTTTATATTTAGGATCCTGTAAGGTAAGCCCATAAAGGAACTACTTTGGAGACTATAGGAAAACCCTAAACAGGCCCTAAACTCCCTGAACCCTAAACCCTACTCCCTAAGCCCTAAAAACTCCCTACACCCTAAAAAACCTCCCTAAGCCCTAAACCCTAAAGCTCCCTAAACCCTAAACCTCCCTCAACCCTAAACCCTAAACCCTAAACCCCTGAACCCTAAACTCCCTAAACCCTAAACTCCCTTGTAACCCGGGCCTCAGGCGCACGAAGGAGTCGAAGTCTAAGCCTTCGGAGAGCTCCGTGGACTTCTGACGGATCCCAAGGCCGCCTTTTTAAGGAAAAGGCCGAGTCCGGGTCTCCAGGTCCCCAAAAAGGAGGGTTCAGGGTTTAGGGTTTGGGGTTTTAGGGTTTTGGGTTTGGGGGTTGTAGGGTTTAGGGTTTG
The DNA here is from genome assembly GCA_905231915.1 of Symbiodinium necroappetens. Classification (NCBI taxonomy): domain Eukaryota; class Dinophyceae; order Suessiales; family Symbiodiniaceae; genus Symbiodinium; species Symbiodinium necroappetens. Next base: position 484 of record CAJNJA010015328.1, on the reverse strand, counting down.
GGGTTTTAGGGTTTAGGGTTTGGGGTTTTAGGGTTTTGGGTTTGGGGTTTTAGGGTTTTGGGTTTGGGGGTTTAGGGTTTTGGGGTTTTAGGTATGGGCGAACTAAAGGTTAACCTTTCCTGTTCCTGTTCCTTGCGGACTGAAGTGCCTATGGAGGCGCGTCCCAAAAATGCAAAGGTTAACCTTTGGTGTTATAATACCGGGAGTATAGTACCCAAAACAGGCTGGAGATTATCTACTCCACCAGAACCTGTAAAGCCCAAACCCCTAATGCCTAAACCCTTGCACCCTAAACCGCCAAACTCCTAAACCCCTAAACTCTAAATCCTACAAACCCTGAACCCCTAAACGCCTATACTAAACCCAGCCCTCAAACTCTAAACCCCTAAACCGCCTAAACCCTAAACCCTAAAACCCTATAAACCCTATAAACCCCTGAACGCCTGAACCCTAAACCCTAAACCCCCATAAACCCCCTATAAAC